>JAHWFP010201741.1:0-10028 GCA_023313725.1 Lithobius niger | reverse complement strand
TGTTTAGTTATTGTGTAAGTGATCCAAAAGTCAAACATGCATGTCAAAATGGATGTAAATGCCCTTTAAAAAAAATGGCGCAAAAAACCAACAGCGTCTTTAGTCAAGGTGATGCCGTGTGAGCGGATTTGTTGGGCCTAAAAAAACGTTGTTTTGTCCAGTCCCTTACGCCGCGAAACACTTTATGATTGTAAATCAAAAAAAGGTTCCACTTGTTGAAAATTATAGCTGCTGCCAAAAATCAAAAATTTAGCATTTTAGGTTCAATAACATTCGTTCTCAGCATTAGGTTGGCAAACTACTCTAACGTTTAACCTCCCGGTGTGCCCAGTGCTCCTTGCGGCTAGCTAAGGCCGACAAATTGGTTCTGTCTGCTTATTCTGCTGCAAATAAAATTCCGCATTCGTTAAATGGGGGTTCTGGCGAGGGGTCCGACAAAACCCAGAAATAGCAAATCCGAAATAGGCAAATCCGAAATCACTACATTAGATTTGCAGATTTGCAAGACATGCAGATTTGCACAGATTTGTACGGCTTTGCAGATTTGTTTGTTCGAATTTGCAAGATTTCGCTTGGATCTGCAGAATTCTTGAAGATTTAGAGATTTCCAGATTTCATTTTGAATTGCTGATTTGCAGTGATTTGTGTTGATTTGCAGATTTTACTGGGTTTGGAAGCAGATTTGAAGATTTTTTGTTGATTTGCAGGATTTTGAGATTAGCAAATTTACAACGATATGCAGATTTCACTTGGATTTGCTGATTTCTGGCAAAATGCAAGCAGTTTTCAGATATCGTGTTAATTTGCGCTGATTTGTTAGGATTTGCATGATTTGCAGAGATTTGCAGAGATTTGCAGATTCCACTTGGATTTGCAGATTTCAATTTGATTTGTAGATTTATGGCAGAATGCAAGCAGTTTACAGATTTCGTGTTGATTTGCGCTGATTTGTTATGATTTGCACGATGTACAGAGGTTTGCAGATTTGCAATGATTTGCAGATTTCACTTGGATTTCGCAAATCCGGAAATCAGAGAGCGTACGAGATTTTAGCCCTTCTCAGACTCCTCGGGTTATGGTTTCGAATGGCACTAACTTATGATGTAATTTCAAGTTCGAGTTATAGATTGAGTACGAGTTCGGAATACGGGCTTGATCTTCGTTGCGTGGGGAAGCAGACTGCTGTACCATCTTGCTTTGTGTAAGATAGGCCTGCATCGTCACCAGTTTCGGTGTACCGCCAGCCCCGCCCACACTCTAATTGGACGATGACGACATTGTCCCTGAATTCCCCTCCTTTGCTCCCCCGCATGTTGGTGAGCTAAAGCCGGTGCTTCACACAGCGTGGATTGTAGGCCTTACTGGGTCTGGGTATGCAATAAAGTTTTGATTTTATGGTTTCACTTTCAATCTCCTTTCAGTCCCGGATCATTCCCATTTCAAATTACAACACGTACGTTATTTTCCCCCATGTCTAAAACTCTGGCACAAACCAAAAACCTGGGAAAGAAGTATGATCCTCTCCAGAGTACCTGTCGATGGAGATTTGGCTTGGTTGAGGAGCGGACCGAGTCACGTAGCTTTGATGTTGTTTATATTGGTTTAACCTCGTATTCACAAACATTTGACAAGTTACATCGTCTGCCATGGCACTTTGAGTGAGTCTGCAACCATGACTAGCGGATAGTTAGACTGTAATTGCCGATATTTGGACGGGGACAATCATTTGGGGGAAATTTCACATTAAAAATGGCGAAAATAAAAATTAGTTTTTGTTGGGGCGAAGGCGTGGAAACAGAAAGACCCAACACAGGCGAGAACCGGAAGTAAACAACGGTCGTGATTTCATATGGCCTGACCACCCGCCATCTTGCAACGGAACAGTAAATGACGTCATTCAGCATAACGTTAGCTTCCGTACCTTCCTAAACGACCGAACAGAGCGAACCAAACGCACCACTGTTGGTGACAGTTTGGCTCATTTCCTTGCTAATATCCGTGTTGATGCGGCTTGAGTGACGTCAACATCGTCAGCGACGAATCTGTTTCGTCAAAACTGTTAGCTCGCGCATGCTCAAACCTCCACCCCAGCAAACCACCTCCCTGAGATGGTTCGCAATTTGGCATTGCTCTCGCCTGGTCACATCTATTACCCAATCCTGGTCAAATCCATTAGCCAGGTCTGGTCGCGGTGAAGGTATGACGTATCGAATACTCTGCTGAGCTTGTTGAGCTGTATTGTAGTTTAGGAAGGTAATGAACGGCTGAAGCAACATCACTGCGCACGCGCGACGTCAAGTTTGGAGCCAAACTGTCTCTAACAGTGGTGCGTTCGGTTCGCTCTGTTCGGTGCTTTAGGAAGGTACTGCTTGTAAAAACTTAAAAGGTTTGAGGGGCGTGGATGATGGAAATGTCGAAGGAGCCTACTGACGAGGCCGTAAAAACTCTCTCAAAGGCATGCAAAATGGAGAAAAGATTTTCATTTCCATCACTGTAATGTCTGTGCTTTGGTCACATAAGGACACTTGTACAGATCAAATCGTGGGAGATCCACGCTAATACGGTGTCCAATACGGCGCCATCCATGTTGTCATATTAACGTCGGTCTCCCACCATTTTATTTGACACACACATTACAGAGCTGAAATTGAAAGGTATACCTTGCAGAGTGTTTACGACCTCGCCAGTGAGCTCCATCACCACACTGCAGGTTAGTTTGGGGGCAAGCCACTTGGGCTGATGACCTTGAGAATTCGGTTGTCATACCAGTCCGGTCTTGGGCCGGATGCAGTCGTTTGGAGCAGTTCACACGCCTTTGACAGACTGGTAGCTCTACCAACCTGGATAGTTTGATAAGACTACCAGACTGCTTCAACAGCTTTGGGCTGTATTCTGTTCGAGTGTTCTTTCACACTCTGCGACGATCGAGGGTTCCTGTTTGGAACTCTTGGGGTTCACCCCTTCCCACACTAGACTTCTTTTTACTTCTAAAATGTTTGGAAAGGTTCTGGAGCCGTTCATCTATACGAGCATTATTTTGCTTCAGACGACATAAAGCTTTAAAGAAATTAAATAATAAAAAAAAATACAAAGAAAAACTGTATGTGAAAAACTTGGTGACGTTAACTTTTGCTTAAAAATTACCTTTGCAATTTTCTTTGTGTAAACTCGTCAGATTCAGCCTAATGATTACTCTACCATTCCTCCTCCCCCCCCCCCACCTCTGTATAGCGTATCAAAGCGATTCTTGCTTTGATGGTGTGGTGCCATATTTCGTATGCCACGTGCTCCTAAGCTGTGTATTTACCGAGGGAATAGAGACGGGGGGGAGATAGGGGGAAAGCCGGCTCGTGCAGGGTGTCAGGAAGCTTGTTTCACGCTTGACCCTGTCTGTCTACCCGTCTGTCGGTCTAATCGTCCGAAATTGAACCAACGGAGAACACTTCCGGTGGAGCCAGTAGCGGGATTTTAATGAACAGAGGGGTGATGATGAGTTTGTGACGAGAGACAAAACAATAGTGGGACGTCGGTGGAGGGATAGCGCTGTTGGCCAAAAAGAAGACAAAAAAAACCACGTTGTGCGTGAAAACACGTTAACTGTGTAGGTAGGACTTTTCGTCCTCGGATAATTCGTCCCCGTACTTTTCGTCCCAGACTTTTCGTCCCAGGACCGATCGTTCCCCAAAATGCACGCTACCGTAGATCGAACGCACATCCGGCAGCGATTATCCCTGCCCGCGCACCTGCGGAGCGGGGGGGGGCGGGCGGAGAGAATGATAAATCTCCTAAAGTTTCCCAATCGGAACTGGCTGAAACCATAAACATCATAAAGCGTCCTCAATCATAATTGCTGGAAACTCACTGCCGGAATAGATGAAGAATGAAACTTCGTGTGTTTACAATCAGAACAGTCTGCAGACTGGTGACTTGCAAAAAAAAAAAAAAAAGCAGAGAAAAAATGCTTCTTCTGGCAGTTTGGGAACGAAATATCCGTGGACGAAAGTATATATTATAAAAAATGTATAAAGTCATAGACGACTTTAATAATATTTGGTTTCAAGTCCCATTATATGTAGTACCTTGATCGGTCGCAGGAGCCAATCCGGCGTGGATTAATTTATAAGTAATAATTACCAAAACTTATAGGATATTGAGTCACTCTCGGTTGCTGTTTCTTCGTCAGGTCGGGAATTGAAATGGGAAGAGTAAACAACTAACTATAGGCTCCAGCAGTACAATATTGGTTGGTTACAAAGGAAATGCATTGTTACTTCTGTGAATCGTTACATTGGAATACAAGTTAAAGGTTTAAAGGGTTTAACGAGCGTTAACCACTCCTGGTCATCTGCCCGAAGCCCTAAGGCCCTATGTCTGCAACAGCCAGATTCCCAGGTGGTCACCCACCCAAGTATCAATCCAGCCCAAGAGTTATATCGTTAACAATAATGACACTATCCCTTCCGACAGAGTAGATTACAATAACATTTTTCGGACACAAGGCTGGCTGAGGTACCGATGCTGTTGCGAGCTTCAGTAATAATGTTGCGGGTCCAAGATGGCACGCTACAAAACGTTTACGATGGAAATGTCTACACGCAAGTAGTGAAGTAGGCTGCCTCGGGTGCCTCGGTTTTGGACGTTCAGAACGCTATGTTGAGTTTGCTGTCTCGTGGATGTACTGCCTTACTCTAAAGGTCTAAACTTGCTGGAGGGGACTGGTGATTTCGAAACGTACTGAAGAATTAGATGCAAACGTAGTAGCCTACATATAAAAAAAAATTGTAGGCAGGGTACGATAGGTAAAAAGTTGTTTCCTGATAAGACAAGGCCTACAACTGTCACAAACCAAGCAGACTTTTAATTTTCGGTTTGGGAATCCATGTCTTGTTCACAATGGTGATGATAAAAACACTAAAGCACGAGGAGATGAAAGAGTTTGACTCGCTTTCATCTCCTCGTATGTAGTGTTTTTATCAGCATTTTTGTGAACAGGTATGGATTCTCATGCTGAACATAAAAATGCTTGGTTTGTGTCAATTTAGGGCCGCCTTGTTTTATCAGGAAACAACTTTTTTTTAAATTTAGTAGTGGTTTAATTTGCGTACTATGTAGAGCTCTTTCATAAACTAATCGCACAACTCAGCGCTGAAGCCCCCACCTCATCAAGGTAGTAAGCGCGCGGTGAATTTTTCGTTACCTCATCGTGACGTCACCGCTATAGATGGCACCCCTCCCCTGCTGTTGTTCTGCTAGGATTATTATGCAAACCGGTTCTCGTCAGATCCCCGAAGTTAAGCAGCATTGGGCTGGATTGATACTTGGGTGGGTGACTGCCTGGGAATCTGGCTGTTGCAGACATAGGGCTTTAGGGCTTCGGGCAGATGACCAGGAGTGGTTAACGCTCGTTCAACCCTTTGAAACCCTTTTATGCAAACCAGGAAGCTTGGATCATACGTAGCCTTGATAGGGTGGACCCACTTATTATTACGCTTTACCGCGAGAAACCGTGCGAGGTTTTGGGAGCTGCTTCAAACGCGTCTGACTTCTCTGATCCCATTTCGCGCCATTTTACCGTTTTTGCATCTCATTGGCTTTTGATTTTGCTGATGAACCGATACAAAATTGGACTAACAAACGAACGAGCACTCATCATCAAATGTAAACAATTGTTTAAATTGTTTTAAGGTGCATTCACCCACCGATGCCCCCCACTCAGTGTCGTGGGTGTTAACTTGCGGGATGTGTTAGGGGGTTTTTGTAGTGGCCATGCTGGTGTTGTTGGCCCCCCTTCGTTCCAAAATGTACTTTTTGTGAATCAATGATATAGCTGATGATGTTAGTTACGTGACATGGTGGGATGGTTGTGTCTCCTCTGTATAGTTTTTAAGTTAGATTTAAGTAGGCTAAGTAGATTACGAGTGTATGACGTTACGGTCTTTAGACTCGAATGAAGAAATCAATCAATCAGGTGCATTAACCGACCAGTACAATCGACAAATTCGACTGAAAATCGCAACGTTTGTCAGCCGACGAATTAGAGCACCGTCACACGCATTCATCGTAAAAGCACGCCATTGTTTTGGTTTCGACGCAACGACGTCAGCTACTCTCGTCTTGGGTAATCTGGTAAGAATTTGTCGTTTTGTTTTAATAATGTGTATTTTAACGTTCAGTAGAGATTGAGCGATCAGATATTTCACAATTATTCATTAATTTCGTTAAAAACTACTCGCTAGTTGAAAGAAACCTATTTGTTTGTTGGTTTCGAAAAACCAAGCGTCGTCTGCTTCGAGGATTGGTTTGGGATCAAAAACGTCATCAATTGAATCTCGCTCGTGTACACTTAACCACGGGAAATAGCTGTGCTGTAGCTCAGACGCTCTTCACTGAGTGAACCGACCAGGTAGATAGTAGAAAGTCCTTGATGCAAACGTAGTTAACATATGGGGGAAACTTTCGCCACACAGAGGGTCCCCACCATGTCAAAAGGAGGTAATCAGTCACTAATCTATAAGAAATAAGTAAAGGTTATACCACCCCTGGCGAACTGTATTTGATTTGTCACCCGATGAGCGATACCCCGCGCATGGCCAATCCGCGAGAACTACGTCAAGATGTCGTCGAGGCCGAAGGCCCGAGACGTCATAGAGACGTAGGTCGACCGGGTTGGCCATGTAAGGGAAATCGCCAATCGACTCATAAGTCCACTCCGATACACACGGTCCCTAACTTTCGAAATGAAAAACAAATTGTTGGGGGTAAATGGAAAGTTTGCCTTCGTAGCTGTGTGTCGTAGCTGTGTGTAGCTGTGTGTCGTAACTTTGTGTCGTCACGTTTGCACAATTTTTATTGGTGCAGTTAGGCTTGCGGCCGATACCATGAGCGCGGGGGGTGGGGGTATGTTTTGTGTCTTGAGCGGTTTTAAGAAAAGGTGCAGGAGAAACTTTTATTAATTCAATGGACTGATGGGACTGATGTTGCACATTACGGACCTTGATCATGTAAAAACTGCGTCGTTCACCTCACGTCATGTGACGTCACCCACTTTTATTGTGCATGGCATCCACTTCAGTGTGACGATTTATCCCATATATCACCACATTTTAGTATATGTGGTGATATATCTCATATCACCACATTTTTTGCGTAATATTAATATCGACTTTAGTGTGGCGATATGAATATTACGCAAAAAATGTGGTGATATGAGGTAAATCGCTGATCGTTCATAGCATTGTGAAAGTTAGGGACCGTGCGATAAATGTATTTATCGGCCGGTATTGTCCTTAAAACTGCTTAGCAACGGGCTTTGACAACCAAGTGAGCATCTTGGGCGGACAGGTAATTTACGGTGAGCGTCATGGACGTGCATCATATTCCACCGTTACATGCATCAAGCCCGTTCATAAAAGAAATTGGAAGCTGATGGGTGTGGGTTTGTTTTGGGGCTAGTGGTTGATGTGAGTGGTTCTGTGCTAGTGCTGTGCTAGTGGTTCTGTGCTGTGCTAGTGCTAGTGGTTCTGTGAGTACAAAAGTGGTCAAAGACAAAAGGCGTCTTTGCGAGTCATCGTGGTTATCGGCCGTCTTTTTTCTTAAAGTGGACGTGACACCAAGCTGGGCACCAAATAGATGTTAATCCCTGCAAAGAACCTCCATAAATGGAAACCAATCGTTAACAAATTCATTGTTCAACACATGATTTAATGTACTTGTTTTCTGATTATATTCATAACGGACATTTCTGTTCGCCGACTTCTTGTAGATCAGAGCCTTGATTGTGGACAGGAAATCTGGAATGAGAACGTATGCATATGATTAAAGGCCAGTTAATTCGATCTTTTTGCAATGTAACGAATTCGACGTAATGTGACGAGTACATACATAATGTTTCCAAAATGGCCGTAATACAGACACATGAACGCTTTCGAACACTTCAAACTTCACTTGACTTTCTATATTTGGTCAAACGTTACAAATTTTAACGTACATTACATACACGATAATCACTGCATGCAACAGGTATGTAATAGGTTTTTTTAAACATTTTATTACTCTTCCGTAGCTTCTACGAAACAGTTGATGCGACCATTCTTTGTGGGAAAAATGTTATTCTGAACATTTTTCCTAGTTTAAGATTTCTTAATTGGAAATACGGTTCTTGAGATAAACCCATAAACCTGTTTTCCAGTCGCTATTTTCCAAGGTGATGGCCAGTATGGCGGCCTGTCAAGTTGTCCCCCTTTACCCCGGCAACATAAAGCTACCTATCAGTTGGTGGCTAACATTTTGCTATCAATGTAACTCCCAATTTTCTTAACATTATAGTCACACCTACTGTAACACACTTGGTAGTTTAAAAGGGATGCTTAAAACAGCATTCCTCCAAGCGCCATTTTTCTCGATCCTCCACATCAAGTATGGCCCCAAAGGTCGAATTCCTTACCGTTAGTCAGTCCCTTGGTAATAATCCGTTATAAAATGTGGCGTCTAGGAGATTTTGTGTTGAATAATAATTGACTATATTTACTGCGTCCCGCAGTATATGATCCTTTACGCACTTACAATAACCATGACGTTTCACCTCTGTGTGTGCATATACTTATTTTCTAATAATTACCATGAGATCAAAAATCTAAAAGACTAATGCGGTAAAAATTAAAATTAATTATTCCAATAGATCGCCGAAGCAAAATTATAAGACACTAGCCTAGAAAATTATAAACTGTAATGTTAAAATACTAGAATCATTCCGGTTTGTGACGACACGATTAATGCGTTCATGCTGGTTCGTCAATTATGCGCAATGCCAATTAAGACAGTAGCTGCGTTCTTCGCTGTGAGGAATGCAGCTACTATCTCAGTTGACCTTTGCGATGCTATATGCGCGGATGGTGATCAGCACGTGGCTGTTATAAGGCAGGCGGAATGTTATAAAGCAGGCCGGGTGTCCCTTTAATGTTCTAGTTCTTAAAATGTATTTTATATTTTCCTGTTGTGTATGACGCCATTAATATGTACAACGAACAGGATCACTAAGACTGAACACACTAAGGCTGAGAATACCAACCAAGCTTAGTCCTGTACTCTAAGGGCACGTTTGCGCAACGCCTCATCTTTGCATTCTCGCAGCTAGAATTTTTCCAGTCGCGTCTGAACTCACATGTTGACTGTTTTTCGTTGCGAGCCGACAAAACTAACACCGCTGCCATGCTGGAATTTCAAATGATTTCTAGCTTCTAGCTGCGAGAATGCAAAGGCGAGTGGTTGCGCAAATGCGCCCTAACGTATGACCAATCAGGAGCTTTAGTGCTCGTTCCTTTCATTTGCAGCCGATCCAGTGGCGTAAATTAGGGGCGGTGGGTGGGAGGGGGGGGGGAAAGAAAAGCAATTGGCCGAAGCATACAAACGCGAGACCAAACCGTACCACTGCTGCCAACGGTGCCCCCAACACCACCCGTGCGTCGCATGAGCTTGCTAGCTAACCTGAAAACCTGAATAGGTAAGAGTTACAGCTCAACACTCGGTGGATGTCGCATACGCCAGAAAATACACCTTGTAATTTTTCCTTTTTATTTAATTTTTCTTTGGCCACCACGTTGACGAGATCGAAAGATTTGAAGATTACAATTTCAATCCCGAATAGTGCATTGCCGTCACTGCCAAACGAAACCAAAGACGATAAATATCTTTGATTTCATGCAACTGCTTAAATTTATCAACTCCGTCACACATCGTGCGACACTTCCATTCCTTTCCATTCGCGGAAACGTGAACCCACGACCGGACGACAAACTGGAAAACCACAAAATGGCGGCCACCAAACACAGTTGAATGTCAATAATTATACACGGGGCAACAAGCTGCGGCTAGCTAGCTGCACTGAGCGCATTCCTATTTTCTAGCCAGTAGCGAGAACGGGAGAGATATTGGACATTTAGAGGTAAGGCCACGAGTTTGGTGGGGCGGGGGGGTTGGGGGTGTTGGATTTGAAGTGCAGGAGGAGGAAAGGACATTGGCTGATGAATGGG
>JAHWFP010201734.1:0-10148 GCA_023313725.1 Lithobius niger | reverse complement strand
TGGAGACGTCTGCAGCATGCTGAGACAGGTTTCGACAAAATGTCCTGTCGTACGACGTTTTGTCGATTTTGGTGTGCGGCAGGGACGACGCTAGAATCATTTCAGTGGGGAGGCAGCAGTGGGGCAGCAATTTTAGCCAGGGGGCGAACCGAAAAATGCTACTTTTGTGGTCCCCCCTCCAAAAAAAAAGAATAAAAGTAAAAATAACACACTTGCAATTCTTTCTCGCTCCAAACGTTCTTAACTGTTTTCTACACCATTTTTTTTTTTAATATTTATAAAACCAGCTGAAAAAAAGATGATTTTTACAACTCTCACAGTAAAACCTAGGCTCTATTGCAGTGACCTCAAGTCCTTCCTGTCGCTGTGAAAGAAACTAACGTAGTTTTCTTAATACTGTTGCGAGTTTAATTCCGTATTTCAACGTTGGAATTTTACCACCCCAGAAAGGTCACGCTGACGTCATTTGTGAAATCTGCCTGGCCCGAAGTCCACCTGACGTCAAATTGTAATGTGCCATTGTCAAAATTAATACTCATTGTTAGTTGAAATAATCTATATTTGATCAATTGTTGTAACAATACATAGCTGTGATTTGTCTGTACATGATGCTTGACATCAATTGTAACGCTCGAGCTCGCTTGATCATCCGTCGGGTGCTCCTAACAATTAGCTATTAACCTAAAATTCCATTCCGCCTCCAACTCTCCAATTCCCCGCAACGAAAGGTAATTTCGGCCCTATAATTTGAATTTTTCCCCAATTTCCCCTATCCCCAACTTAAATTCAAACCTGACCAATCCTGTTGCTTGTCCACCACTGCAACCTCGTTGCTGCTTAGTTTAGCTGTCACCAACTTAACAAAATTTTTCCGAAACTAACAAACCCAAATTTCCCCAAGTAAGCCTAATGCCGTTGACGTTCCATTTAAGGCCTTAAGCCGAGGTTAGTGTCGCCCAAGAACTTCAGGCGAGCCAGAGCACACTATCGCTCAAATGTTACATTAAACCAACACCAAAACTGAACCACGACTTCTAGCCTTGATCCATCCGTTAAGGTAAATTTGGAATTCCTGCAACCCCTTGACTACCACCCACGGCACATTTTAGATCTTGTCCCTTAACTGTGGGGTTGGCATTGGGGCGGCTCCCAGACGCACTAATTATCCCCTACAATACGTTACCATAATTTTCGTCGTTTATACGTCTGATTTTGATCTGATGGTGGGGGGGGCGGCCAAAAATTTAGGGGGGCGAGCGCCCCCCTTCATCGCCTCCCCTTAGCGTCGTCCCTGGTGTGCGGCCACCGTTAAGGCCGCCCACACACCAAATGCGATGCGACAATTGTCTCACTACGAAACGTCGCGAGACGTCACATCTGGTGGAGAGACCCAGACTCGCCCGGCGTGTGGCACTCAATTCATTGCTACGGTTGTGGAGACGACTGCGGCAAGGTGAGATAGGTTTGGACGAATTGACTTGTCGTGCGACCTTGGCGCGACCAAATGTCGCAGTTGGTGTGTGGCCGGCCTAACAAACACCCCTGTCAAATTTCTCAAGTTGTCAAAGAAGTCACGCATGCACTTAATTGCAGCCGTGCGCATACCTACTTATATGAGCCATTTAACTATATAGTTGCGTTCTGCCCTTTATTTCTCGTCCTCACTCCGTTTCCAAACAGGAAATACGCCTTTCTTAATCTTTAGTTGCGGTACTTTTTTGTTTGGGGGAAACATGGCTGATGTAAGCCTTTGTCGTAAATCTATGAAAAATCGTTCTTGATCAACGTTTATTTATTTTTTTTCTTCTCTTCTATTGTGTTGTCAAACATTTTTTTTTCCTGTGAAACCCTCCTTGAGGCATAAGCTATTGTTTGTTTCCTATCATGCTTCACGGACGCTTGATTCGATATGCTCAAAAAGAAAACTCTCCACCCAGACAAGCTGCCAACGGGTTTCTGGGAAAAAAAAAGACTATTCAAGCCTCAATGAAGACCCAGTTTGGAGTCAAGAAGCCACTAGGCCAACATGAATAGCTCCTTTTTCTTCTTCAAGTGCTATGAATGGTATTAATACAGGCAACGGTTGAATGGGTTTAGAATTTGGGAATGCATGATCAACCTATAAAACACCTTGGGAGAATTAATAGTTCAACAGATTGCGCCTAGATGACGCCAGTGGTTCTGCGTGTGATTTCTAATCAGTCCATACGGAAATACTACTTGGCAAATTCGACGGACTTGGAGGTTTTCTAAGTAGCCTACCTTTGCTTGGTGTAGATTAGCTGACTGAAATTAAAGTGGCACTATCACCGATTGAAAATCAGCAGAATCTGGCAACATCTAGCACTCTCTAGTACCATCTAGCACTTGCTTGCATCAAGCAAAGGAATGCACAACGCATTTCTTTTAACGAAACAAATTAGCCAGGAGTTACTTAAAGTGGCACTGTCACCGATTGAAAGTAGGCAGAATCTGGCAACATCTAGCGCTATGTAGTACTATCTAGCACTTGCGTGCACCAAGCGAAGGAATGCATAACGGCATCTCTCCTCATTAAAAAGATGCGGTTTATGCTTGGTTGGTTGGCTGGTTGGTTGGGGATGATCATCATCTCCTCTGAAAGTAGAAGGCTACAAATATGAGAAGTTTGTCAAAAGAAAGCAAATTAACCCGTTCTTTGTGTAGGCGTATTTTCAAAGTCCGAGCTGGGTCCTAAATGACCGAAATTACCGAAAAACGACCATTTGCAACAATCGGCAACAATCACCCAACAATGCCTCAACAATACATGACGTCATGATTGTTGCCCAATTTTTTTTCTGGAACGTCCATCAACAATAGTCTGGCGTCAACAGACCATCGAGGAGCGAGTCACTAAATTGTTGTTCTCAATAAAATCAGTAAAGTTTCGCAGTACTATTTTATTACCCGTTTTAAACTTGGAGTTATTCATTGAAAGTCTATGTACTGACAAATCCAGGACAAGAGAATAATCGTTTTAACACAAAGACAGAAAAAAATTAAATGGTAAATACTAAATTACGTGTAGAAAATAAATTGACACCAGTAAAGGGTGCCAAGAATATTATTACGTCTGCATCTATAACATTTCAACCAGCAATATTAGAGCATTAGTGTTTACGTAAAGTCGGCTAGCTGGTTTGTGGTAAAACACGAGCAGGTTTGGATAAGAGTTATTGTCTTGTGTAGCCTAACTTACGTTCAAACCGTGGCGTTGTCACTTGACATTCTGCATTTGTTTCGCCAAGTGAGGGGTCATCAGAAAGAGAGCCGATGAAAAAAGCTCTACTGAGCAGGACGTAAAGAAAAAAAATCCTTAAAATAAGTGAAACACGAAAACCCATGTAAAGCGTAGTGATGTGTGGTTCTTAGTGGTTATATTGACTGCAGTCACGATTCTGAGGTAATGTTTGCGCTGATTGAGTGAGCGAAGCGAACGAAATCAGCGTTCGTCATCGGAAATAGCATTTTTTTCTAAATACATTTAGTAAGTAATATAGGCTAAATATTTATTCATATTGAAAATGACCGCCTTTCTACGTAGGATAAAAGGTCAGTGGCCCCAGCACAAAAGATACAGGTATAGATACAGAATGCTAACATTACAACTCTGGAATGACATTATATGACCATTTTTAGTTTTGTTTAAAAACTTGTATTATGAACTGATGCACTAAGAAAAATACGCACATTATTCGGATCACTTCCCTAAACATTTGTTTCATAATTTTTGCTAGGAGTATTTGTCAGCACCATACGAGTTTCAACAAAAAATCTCCTCGAGCGCAGCGAGACGCGGCGGAATGAGCGAGCGAAGCGAGCGACTCCGCTATCTCTCCTCGTTAAAAAGATGCGGGTTATGCTTGGTTGGGTGCTTCGTTGGGTGCTTGGTTGGTTGGGGATGATCATCTTCTCCTCTGGAAGTAGAAGGCTACAAATTTGAGAAGTTTGTCATAAGAAAGCAAATTAACACGTTCGTTGTGTAGGCATATTTTTAAAGTCCGAGCTGGGTCCTAAATCACCGAAATTAACGAAAAATGACCATTTGCAACCATCGGCAACAATCACCCAACAATGCCTCAACAATATATAACGTCATGATTGTTGCCCAATTTTTTTTCGTGGAAGCATCGAACCCGTCCCGAACGTCCATCAACAATGGTCTAGCGGCAACGGAAGAGCGAGTCAATAACTTGTTGTTCTATAACAATCAGTTAACACGCGCTGCTTTGCGTAATATATCTTAATCATTAAAAACTTACGGTCGGTAAGAAAAAAGCGAAAAAAGCGAAAAAACCCCTTTGAACCATTGTTGAAACGAATTTTTCGAAGTTGATTGTTAGTTTCGGAATATCACCTCTTCCTGCTGTGTGGATGGTCCACAATTGTTGCGCCACGTAGGAGGCGCGTGGTCCAGTAGTGTTGTCGGTAGATTACGGCTGGCAATGCTAACAGCCGTCATTCGACAATGAGGCACGTGCAGCTCGCTGAAGGAACGACTGTTGGAGTTGCATTTTGGCTATTTCAAATACAAACTACCTATTTAGCCTTAATTTACGTAAATCTATGAAAAGATTAATGCGAAATTAGGCATATTTAAACAAAATATATTGATAACAAAAAAGGGTATCAGAAATATTTCAACGTTTGCATTTTGTAAACCATCGACATTCGATCAATAGTGTGCTATTAGCTGGTGGTCTACTCAGCAATAGTCCAGCCTAATTGTGGTAAATACAAATAGTTGCTAGGTACGATGTCGCCTTGCACGGAATCTTTTATATTAGTCAAAAATTATGGGCGACATGTGGTTTCAAAGCATCACATGTAGCGGGGAAGGAGATGGCTTTTAAGTAAAAATTCTTTAAATTTGTGAAACAAGGAAACCCATGTAAAGTCTGCAAAATTTATTGGAATAAAAAAAACCAAGAGCGGCACAAAGGCCTATTCAACATGCATGATAAAATTACCAAGCATGTTTAGTTCAAGCATGCAGCAACTCGCGTGCTACAGCGTTGAAACGGCCTTGCAGCGCCGATGGGTAAGGATTCTTCAAGCCAAGGCCGACTGGGGAAGAAATCGCGTGTCTCGCCTCCTGGCTCATTGTCAGCTTTGTGCATGCCAAAAAAGGGATGGATTTTTCAAGACAAGGCCGACTGGGTCCAAATCGCATGCCTCGCCTCCTGGCTCAATGATAGCTCAATCGCATGCCAGAAAGGGAATGGCTTCTTCAAGCCAAGGCCGACTGGGCTACAAATCGCGTGTCTCATCTCCTGGCTCAAGGCCAATTCATGCGTGTGCCAGAAAGACATTGCTTTTATCGAGGCTTTTGTTGTCAGTGGTATTATGGCTAACACTCTGAACAAGAGGCGCATGTAGCTATTGGGTGGACAGACCGTTGAAGTGATGTATGGTTACCATATCGTTTGTTTATGAACTGAAGCGTTAAGAAAAACGTGTCCTACATTCTGATCATTTTCTTGATTGTTTTAGATGTGTTATGTCTGTCAGCAGCTTAAGAGCTGAAGCATGACAGCTCTTCGAGCGTATTCTTTAAGCTAAGGCCGACTAGGGTAGAGAAATCGCGTGTCTCGCCTACTGGCTCCTTGGCAGTTTAGGCGCATGGCAGAAGGGTGATGGTTTACTAAATGGCGAAGCCTTTTTTGTTTATGAACTGAAGCCTTACGAAAAACGCGCACTGCACTCATTGCTTGATCGTTTTAGATGTAGAATGTCTGTCAGCAGTATAAGAGTTGAAGCATGAAAGCTCCTCGAGCGCAGCGAGACGACGCGGAATGAGCGAGCGAAGCGAGCGACTCCGCTAGTTACATTTTAAAATATTGGAGTCATTCATCTCATGGAGTCTATATACGTACAAATCCACGGCAAGAGAATAATCGTTAAAGCAGTAACACAAAGATTAAATGATAAATACTAAATTACGCGTAGAAAATATATTGACACCAGAAAAAGTTGCCAAAAATATTTTTACGTCTGCATCTGTATAATTTCAAACAGCAATATTCGAGCATTAGTGTTTACGTAAAGTCATAAGCCGGCTCCCTCCGTATTTGTGCTATAACATAAAAAGTTTTTATCTGGCGACGAGTTAATCCCTAACCAGACTGGCTGCTCGCGGCTGCACGCCGACGCAGTATGGTGCAAAAAAGACTTCAATATTCGTCCTTAACGCAACACCAACCACACGATTACTGCAATATTGACCTTGTAAGCAAGTAGTTGCGCATAGCTTCGCACGAAATTTTTCCTCTGTCTGGAGAGGCCTTTAGTGTCTTGTGTAGGCCTAACTTACAATCAAACCATGGCGTTTTCAACTGATGCTGTTTCGCCAAGTGAGGGAACCTTAGAAAGTGTTAAGCCGCTAATGGAAAAATCTGTACTGAGCAGGACGTAAAGAAAAATTCTTAAAATAAATAAAATAAGAAAACCCATGTAGAGTGTAGTACTAACACAAATTGCAAATGATGTGTGGTTCTTGGTGGTTGCATTGATTCAGTCATGTTTCTGAGGAAATGTTTACGCTGATTGAGTGATCGAAGGGAACGAAAATCAGCGTTTGTCATCAGAAACAGTAGTAGCCAAAATATTTATTCAGTAGGGCAAATGAAAAAAAGATCATTGGAACCGTGACGTTTTCGCTTGATTTCAGCAGCTGTTTCGCCAAGTGAGGGGTCATCAGAAAGTGAAGTGATAAGGAACCGATGGAAAAAATCTTCACTGAGCAGGACGTAAAGCAAAAAATTTTTAAAATAAGTGAAACAAGAAAACCCATGTAAAGTGTAGTACAAACTCAAATTACAAGTGATGTTTGGTTCTTGGTGGTTACATTGATTCAGTCACGTTTTTGAGAAAATGTTTGCGCTGATTGAGTGAGCGAAGCGAACGAAAATCAGTCTTTGTCATCGGAACCAGCACTTTTTCCTAAATACATGTAGTAAGTAATATAGGCTAAATATTTATTCAAAGTGAAAATGACCGACTTTTTACGTTGGATAGAAGGTCATTGGCCCCAACCCAAAAGTTTAACAGGTATAGATACTGAATGATAATTACAACTCTGGAATGACATTATTTGAGCATTTTTCGTTTTGTTTAAACTAAAAACCGTGGCGTGTTCTGTTGATGTGTGGTTCATGGTGGTCGGCTGTGGTGGTGGTCACGTTTCTGAGGTTGCACTGATTGAGTGAGCCAAGCGAACGGAAATCATCGTTTGTCTTCAGAAACAGCACTTTTTCTTAAACACTTTTAGTAAGTTGTAGGATAGATATTTATTCAGTAGTGGAAATGACCGACTTTCTACGTTGGATAAAAGAAAACACGTGAAACACTACTGCTACATTGAACTTATGTGAACATTTTTAGTTTTGTTTATCATTTGTATTATGAAGAAAAACGCGTACATTATTCGGATCACTTCCTTGAATCACATTTGGTTTGATAATTTTTGCTGGGAGCGTCTGTCAGCACCATACGAGTTGCAACAAGAAATCTCCTCGAGCGCAGCGAGATGCCGCGGAATGAGCGAGCGAAGCGAGCGACTCCGCTAGTCCACTTCATTAAAAAGATGCAATTTGTGGCTGCTTGGTTGGTTGGTTGGTTGGTTGGAAAGTTGTTTGTTCGTCTTCGCCTCTGGAAGTAGACGGCTACAAATATGAGAAATATGTCGAAGGAATGGTAAGAAAATCGTGTGTTGTTTAAGCCAATTCTTAATGTCCGAAAGTGCATTTAATACCTCCAAATAAGCGGAAACCAAATTCCCGCAACAATCACGCAACAATCACGTAACAATACATGACGTCAGACAGTGTTGACCGAAATCCAATGTTGTGGACAAATGTATTTTTCGAAGTTTTCCGGAACGTCCATCAACAAATGGACTGGCGGCAATAGTAAAAGAGGAGCAAGCCTATAACTTGTTGCCTTCATCAGTAACAATCGCTAATCACCGGAGTATTTCACCATTGTTTTGTTATCAGTCATATCTGAAAGACTTGGGAGTCTTTCAAGTCAATACTGACTGATCCAGCACAACCGAATGCTCGTTTAGCACGCAAAGTAAGAAAATACTAATTACTAAATTGCGTAAATAAAATATTGATAACAAAAAACGGTGTCAAGAATATTTGTACGCCCGTATTTTGTAACGTTTCGAACAGCAAGATTCTACAGTGTTACGTTACGAATTTGGCCAACTCTCCACGTGGTAATAATCCAATACCAATGCGGTGAAAGATGAGCATCATTGGGTACGCTTTACTACCTTGTATAGAGCAGCGTCAGGTGACGTCATATTGGCTACGAGACACCATTTGGAGGTAATAGCTACAAGGTGCACTAGATTAAAATGTAACGGAAAAAACGGCACGTTACGGACGTATGATGTGCGTGTGTGTTTGTTTGTGTGTTTGTTTGTACGTTTACTTCTCTGGAACCAAAGCACCTACAAAGATGGGAGTAGGACCAAACGAAAGATAATTCAATTGCGCACAGTATAGGCCTATTTTCATCGCTGTTTATTTGATATTATCACCCTCAAATACGCGAAAAACCCTGAAAAAGTAACGTCAAAGTTTTTTTTTTAAACTTTCTTGATGTTCGTTCATGATGTCATAGTTTGTTCATGAAAACCTCCTCGAGCGAAGAGAGATGGTCTGGAAAACGATGCACGGAAAAATAACCTAAAAGGACGACGCGTTTTACAACACAGCCCATATAGATCTTAAAATTGGTTTTGTATTAACTGACTTGATGCATGGAAAAATCAAAATAATAGGGGATTACTTCTGGAGGAGAAGACGTACAAATGTGCAAACAAACAAATCGTGCGTTTTGAATGCTACAGATGAAATGCAGGCGCGCTTAGGAATGTGATGGACGAACTGTGAGCAATAATTACAAGTAGTTTGCGTCGAAATAATCAGCACATGATTTTGTGATGCTCTTGGAATCAGAGAAATTACTGGAAGCATGTATCGACGCGCACGTAGCTCTCGGCTGACCAGACTGTTGGAATGATTTACGGTTATCATTTGTTTATGCAGTGAAGCCTTACGAAACACGCGTACTGCACTCTGACCATTTGCTTGATCGTTTTAGACGTAGAATGTCTGTCAGCAGCACAAGAGTTGCAGGATGAAAACTTCTCGAGCATAGCGAGACGATGCGGAATGAGCAAGCGAAGCGAGCGACTCCGCTAGTTTCTTTTAACGAAATCAAAAAGCCATGATGTCCTTGATTATTCAGTGAAAAAGTGGTTCATCCTCGTGCACCTGGGAGCAAGCTGTAAAAATTAGCGATATCACTGCCGCTAGATGGCGCCATGGTATTTTCGTTCACATTTCAATCGGTGATAGTGCCACTTTAACGATTGGGTGTGAAAATTTAGTACATGCTCGTGCACTTGGGAACAAGCTGTAAAGGTTGACAATATCACTGTCACTAGATGGCGTCACGGTATTTTCGTACGATTTTTCAATCAGTTCTAGAACCACTTTAAACAAACAAAATAAATGGGCTTAATAACATGCAAATATAGGGCTAATGACACGTAGTAGTAGTACACGCTATAGTACAGTACCAACTTACTACTTCCATAGTATGCCTAGCATGTCGGGGAAAGCAATCCAGATATGACCCCTATTTCCTGTTAAACCCTTGAGTGTATTCATAGAGGCGAACGATGGATAGAGTTAGGAGAATTTGGCAGTGGCGGATCTAGACTGGTGTACGTGGTGGGTTTATCACATTATCAGAGGAGTGCCGAACCAGTCGCAAGTAGAGCCATGGGGGGGGGGGGGGGCCGGGGCCAGAACCTCCCAAATTGGAATGTGGGGGTGCAGATACACCCCCAATTCACCACTGGATCCGCCACTGAATTTGGAACTGCAAAAACAGCTTATACATATAAAAATGGTGGGGGAGAGAATTACTTCATCATTAGAGGTACATAGAGGGCGCCTACGGTTGTACATTTTGATTTTCTTATCTGGGCCATGATGGGGAAAAAAACAACAACTTTAGTGTGTTTTTGGTCTAATTTGACTTTATAGGCTGCCTTAGTATAAAACCTTCCTAAAGCAAATTTTTCACCATTAATTTTGGAAGAG
>JAHWFP010201668.1:0-12508 GCA_023313725.1 Lithobius niger | reverse complement strand
GCCATGAAACTGGCAGTGATGTTTCTTGATGAGTAAATGGGTGCCATAAAACTGGCAGTGATGTTTCTTGATGAGTAAATCGGTGCCACGAAACTGGCAGTGATGTTTCTTGATGAGTAAATGGGTGCCATGCATCGGTATTCCTGTTGACTTCCACCAACAATAAACAAGGAGGATTTGGTAGAAAAGGCACGTCAACACATTGGTAAACAGTAGGTTGCTCATTGTTTCAGTGCGAGTCATTTCCAAGAGAACTTCAGGTTTATCAGTAATAAGGTTGACCTCGGTCTCACGTTAATTTCTCCACGGCCTTTTACTATTTTCCACTCAAATTCAGAATATAAGCTTCGTTGGACTTGGTGATCACGTGTATGTTAATTTCCGATTTGTCACATCGGAGATCTGTACTTGAGCTGGAATCGTGAGTTTCGTTGGACTTCTAGTTGTTGTTCTTTGGACATGTTTATACAATGGTCTCTGCAGACTAAACCATCGTCTAGAAAGTTGGTACTTAGCTCATTTGACAGAACTATTTCCGGAGATTTGTAGAAATAGAAATTTCAATTGGTCGTGCCATTCCGGAGTTACGTGGCCCTGAGCAATTAGTTTTATTGTTTTACATTGTTTTGAACATTGTTATTAGGCAATAATGGCAATCAGCATACATCACCCGAAATGCGTCGACTTAGGATCAAACAAATGCTAACAATGCTGATGAGTCAACAATACACCCTCACTCTGAGAAAACATTAACAGGTAGCGTTTCTTAGGGAAGTAAATGTCTTTTTTCAATGGAGGACGAAATTATTATTTCGTTTGTTTTGTGACTGATTGTTCACATTGCCGGGCACTCGCTGTTGCAAGAATGAACCTGCTTGCCCTCTTGCTAATTGTTACAGGCCACATCCTTGAAACTATACAACTCGGCTATAATAGTCAGCATTATGGAAGCAGTAGTTCGTTTGTTACTGATTGTTACACACATTGTAACACACACACACATATGATGAATTTGCTCAGTGCCACCCAAGCCTATTATATATATAGATAAAGGCCGAAGCAGATGAAAGAGCGCTGTAGAAAAAGCAACTTACAACAGAAAGACTTCCATTGAATAAGCGAGTGAATATCAGTCCTTTTACAAGGAATACAGAAAACCAACTTGGTATGTCAAAGTATCACGAATTAGAAAACAAAAACGAGCTCGTTTGATGTTTAAGGCAAGGTTTAACTGATCAAATAAACTTTCCTGTTAGGTTTCACATACCACAGTGTTCCTTTACTGTTTAATCCACGTGAAACCTTACTGCTACATCCAACCATTATACACCTAAATACAATTAAAACCATAGCCCAACTTTCAAAGCTTTTGATGCCGAAACTGGACGAACAGTGTGAGGCTGGGCACTCGACTACTTTGTTTCATTGTTCTACAGTCAAGTCGACTACTTTCCGGTCATCCCACTACTGATGATACATATATCATTTTTCAAGATATTCAAGAACTTTCCATGTATGGAATTTCATTATTACTTTCCAGGACGTTTCCAGGTTTTTAAAAATAGGAACAATAGGTTCCTTCGCTGTTGTTCATGAGAACCAAAAAGGGTCAACAGTAACTTTAAAAATGTCTCGTAATGTAGTCCCACTTACCAATGATGCCTCCAAATGTTCAAAACATTTCAAAACTATTCAGCATTACCTGCTACAAAAAGCGTGTTTAGTAACCCGTGATGAGCTGTCATAAAGACCCTTTATAATGGGTCTGTCCTACGAGAAATTTCAAAGTTTTGTAGACCCTTTTTGGTTCCTATGAGCGACAGTGCAAGAACTTTTTATTCCCACTACTGTCGTCCGTCGCATGGTCACGATTGGGTAACCCTCTCAGGCCTGAGGCCATCCTACCCGGCTGTTCGAAAGGAATGCGTGCATGCTAGCTCCAGTGTGTACGACCTTGACTCAATTTATTGAAGGTCAATTGATAGCACGAGCCGTAACGCATTCAAAGGTCACGTACTTGTAATACTAAAGGAGCTCTCTCATGCTAAAAGAATTGCAAAATGGTTTTAAAAACAGAGACATTTATTTAAGGAATAATGCAGTGACATTGAAGTTGATGTCATCATTCAATGGTGGCAATGGAAAAAGGAATCCTAGGAACCTTAGGAGATTGTAAGAATTAAGTTGTGTAAAAAAAATTTTAGATTTCAATGCTATCTAGCCAATTTTACATGCAGTAACGCTAGATTCTTATTCCGTAATCGAAATTAACCAACACTAAAATCTTATCTGTGTTTTAAGCTCTAGAGATAAAATGTTGCTACCAGCAGGCGTGGAAATAGCACTTTTCAACTTGAATCTAACTGATCCCAACTGCAAATGTGTATCTATCAACTGTAAATGAATTTTAAAATTTGTCCGGCAAAGCAAATATGTTGAGGAAAACATTTGTTTACTGTAACTTAAGTACCTACAAGTTAGCTGTAGTGTAAAAAGTAATTGTGAAAATTTAGATGTGTAAAAAAATATTATAAAGTAAGTGAACCTAGTAGCACGCCTGATGTCTGCTCAAAATAATCTTCTTTCTTTCCTCTTTTTAGAGAATCATAAGAAACATAGAATGTGATCTTTGGGTAATAGGAAAGACTGTAGGGACTCAGACGTCGCTAAGTGAAATATGTGTTAGAGAAGTAAGTATCCATCCATTTGTCTATATATCTATCGTTCTTTCTGTATGTCTATCAGTCTGTCTGTCTAGCTATCAATCTATATATATGTATCTTCTAACTAAACTGGTCTTGGAGAGCTGGCTCAGATGACCGAGGCATCCGTACACTAATTCTGTGTTTGATGATTCGAATCCTGGCCACGTTAGATAGAGTCACCTGTGCAGTGATTCAGAGCCTGCTGAATCAAGTCCCTATCGTAGCAGATAGTAGCGTCTGTGCAGTGTTTCGGAGTTTGTTATTCAAATCCTCGTCATTGTGATAAGAAGCATCTGGACAGTTATTTAAAATATGTTGGTTCGATTCCTGGTCACCACAAACAGAAGCATCTGCGTAGTGATTCAGAGTTTCTTGAATAATTATAATCTTGCAGACCGATATCTTCAGCTCTTGAACAACTTGCAAAACACTTTACACTTTTTTTGTTTTACAATTTTTGGCGTTGTTCACATAAATTGCAAAAAAAAAAGAGAAAGGCACAGAACAACTAAATCGTCTTATGAGGATGTAGCTTTTCTGTCTCTTTTTAAAATTCAGCTGAACAAGGCCAAAAATCGGCTGTAAATTTATAAAACAAGGCCAAAATATCGTAAAAATGGCTGTAAATTTAGAAAGTGTTTTGAAAGTTGTGCAGGAGTTTTGCTTATCAAGCTGAGAGATTATTATTCAGTTAAAAACATTCCTAATCATTAAGAAGATATAAATCGTTTGTGTAGTTCATTTGTGTGTTTTTTTTTTTACTAAAATAAGAAAAATGCATAAAAATTGGAGAATGGACTTTAAATAATAAAGGAAAATTCACCAATTCTTTAAAGTTCGATTTATTTAGCCCAAAAGGGTAACAAAAAACTCGAAAAGTGACGTCATTGCCCTTATATTTTCTTAGAGGATTCGAGTGATGCCCACAAAGCGCTAATGTACTTATGGGCATTGTGTTCGAACTAATAGTAACTTGTAAATGTTATTCTGTTTCTAATCCTATATTGTGCCAGTTTGAAAATTATGCAGAACAATTTATCCCTAGGGCACAGAGTGAACACAGTGATTGATTGAAATAGGTATATTTTTCTTAGCATGTTTATGTAGGTGGTTCCGACAGTCCTTAACTCTCCCAGAAAAAAAACCTTGCTAACCTAACCAAACCTTGTAAACAATACATAATACATTTGCTTCTTCTTTTTTCTAGTTGGAGGTTAAGGTAAACGAAGGACCACCGATGCCTGTCTGGATTCCAATTATCATCAATCAATCAAATATTAACAATGGAGTACCCAGTCCAGTAAGTGCCATAAAAATCAAACTGACGCTTGAATGGAGTTTTGGAATACAAGATGCAGGAGCAATTGCGGCATACCTCACAAACCTGTTATGGAACACTATTTGCGCACTTTTGTAACTGGTTAAAAAAAAAAACAATTTCCCTCGCAATGAAAAAGTGGGATCTGTTCTGAAATAGTAATAAGGAGACTTGAGGCAATAAAACCGTTCGGTAAGTCAGTCAATAAACCAACCTAGCATTGTCATTTTGATTATTGCAATATGAATTGGAAGTCGGAAGACCATCTTAAATTATGAGGAATGGTTTGGCTGTAAGTAAACTTCTGGAAGCCAAATTTTTATTACTTTTATGCTCGCTTCTAGAGAAATCTTCCCAGTAAATGGTGTTGTGCATTTAAGGAATACAATTTTTGTTATTTATTTATGCACTGGGAGTTGGAGGACGATCTTAAATTCTGAGAATGATGGATAAGTAGACTGAGGAATAGATTGTCTTTAGCGAACTTCTGGTGGATTTTTATTACTTTTATGATGGTTTTAGATAAAGCTTCTCTGTAAATGGTGTTACGCATTCAATGAATACAATAGTAATATTAAAAAAAGCTGGAACATTTTTCCAATTGCTTTTGGAGGAAGGTCAGCTGCAGTATCCATGTCATCTTGAAGCCTGCATCTATGGCTAACCATTTTTTCTTCCTTGGAAGGATAGCGTGTAAAACTTTTGCTTATTTTTACGTTCATTGTCATTTGCAGGATCAAGGAGTCTTCAGGTCTTACTACGACTTTATCGGTGAAGCACCCAGCTGGAAAAACTTCGACATGTCGCCTTGTGTCGATGAAATCTATAAAAAACGATTTCAAATAGAGCTGAAAGGTATGTAGCGTTGTGTCTGGAGTTGAATGTTACTACTTCTTCGTGAAGCTCAGAGTCTTGTTTGGGCAGTGAATGCAAGAAAGAAAATAGCAATACAAATTAATTTATATACATTTAAAAGATATTGTTCTTATCTCACACATACGTTACGAAAAAAAACCGCATTTACAGTTAAATGCATATCAAGAAGCAGTGTTATAAAATGTTAATACAAACCTATTGTACAATTAAAGTTCATAACAATGCAAATATCAAAATCCTCTGAAAGTTATCTTCTTACATTATAAACCAAAGTCTCATAGCAGAAATGAAGCAACTGCAACGACGACCCCCGGAAGGGGAACAATGAAACTGGGAAGGTGAAACTGGGACGCTGTTGCCCTGAAAAGAAGTTGAAATTGGCACATTGTTCCCTCGACTAACAATTTGTTCTGCGCGGTCATCGCAAAGGCATGTCTTAAATGACGTCATGGACGAAGGACAGTTATTTTTCGCACGCTACTTGGAGTAGGGAAGGGCATGAACGGGGAATGCCCGTTGGTGGGGCAGTGCTTATGGTACAGCCACTATGGTACGATATTGCTTTGCGGAGGGAGAGGATTGACGAAAACGGGGAGTGTTACACAAAGAAAAATTAACTATTGCAGTGAACGATCAGGTAGCCCGAGCATGTACTGGGAAACAACCACGGGTCAAACAAATCCCCGGGCGAAGCCGTGTACGATGCTAGTTTACAATAAATTGCATGTTTTAATTTAAAAAATAAATGCTCGTTCAGTTGCATAACCAGATGTATTGGCAGTCCTTAAATAAAATAATAATAACGGTAACTACAACAGTAATAAGTATAGCCATCTCGTTCACTTACGTCCACTCTCTGGCATCGATCCATTGTTCAAATAGTTTAGGTGGTCCCCACAGTTTCACAAAATCGATGTAGCCTACTGCTTATTATGACTCATGCTGTTGCAGTAGTTGCTTCACGATTCGCTCATCACATTTGCTGTATAGGAATGTCTGTAGTTCATATACAGCAAAAAGAGTTAGTTTGACGATGAAAAATTTTACTTTACTGGGAAATCGCTTGCTTTTCTCTCTCAAGTCACGCACCTCCACACGTTTCCAAGAGAACGAGTAACCATTCTTTGATTAATCTTATCTAATCTTACTTACTTGCCATTCTTAGCTGATTCATCCAGTCATCTTAATTATACGAGGTAAATAATAAAGATCGGTAATCATTACCAGTCTTTGATGACAATCTGTCCATGTTATTGAACAAATGTTATTTGCCTGCTTATCATTTACTTGTTGTTTTTAATTTTTGTTTCAGGAGAGCACAAGCAAGTGAAACTAAATCCTAGCAGCTTCGTTCACTCTGTCATACTTACAATTGTTGTAGTAACAGAAATAACAGCTCTGAGAATTCAGGAGGTTGACGTAAGTATCTGCAAGCGATGTGACATTCGTTATTGTAAGTCTGTATTAAAATCCTTTCGGTATTTCACAAAAAGAAGCCATTCCCCTGATCGGCTTCGTCACCTCGGCTTTACCAATACGGAAACCAAATCTTTAATATTCTTCATGGGTTCTCATGGTGCATCACCTTCTCGACCCTGACGCCTTCTTTAGGCGTTATAGACCAAAGGAGACTACCACAAAGCCAACCTGAAGCTGGGCACGTTATTAATAACATAAGTTATTAAATTGCGGAACGGCCTCCATCTATTGACTGACAGTGGTAGCTCACTGACTTAAGAAAAACCAAGTTAGACAGTGCATCGTGAACTCATAAAGGGAATTACAGATACTTTGACGTCATATATATTAAGTTAAGTTAAAATCGGTCGCATTTTTAAGATTGAAAAATACCATAATTATAATGGAACTCTTCTTTGAGTTAATTACTCATTTATAAGGCTGTTCCGATCCGAGCTGATTCACGCCGAGCAGAACATGATCGGCAATGCTCGACAAACCGAGAATTTACGTCCATTTAACCATGCCGAGCAGTGCAGCACGTGTCTGTCGTGGCACACGATCCTGGGGCCGATGAATCCTGAACGCGAGCTTCATTCTGACGGTTATGTAATTCCAGTCGATGATGCGTGGTTCCTGCTGCAGGAAGAATGAACGGGTACCACAAATTTCAATACAGAAAATAAATTTTCAGGCAATTCGTGCAGATTAACTACTTTATTTTATGGTTTTTGGGATATTCGCTTCCATATTACGCTATTGGTAACTGCCGCATTGTTTTTGGTAACTCCAGGTTAGTGAGAAGATTTGTTGTTTCTCGAAGCCTGCTTAGTATCTGGCAAGTGCTGATTAATGAAGGTACTCGGTTCTTCTCGGCAGTACTAATCAGTTCGGTTGTGCTCGGTGTGACAGGCTTTTTTGAGCGCTCGTCTCAGGATCGGCTCGACAGGAAAAAATGTTGTCAGTGCATAAGTTATTTAACATCAATGCGCTGCAGAGGGCAGACCTGGCATGTCATGTACAGAAAAGCAAGGGACATTAAACCAGGCGTGAGTAGACGTTCGTGACAGCGTGTGTAAAGCTTTTCCGTCGAATTCAACATTACGTAACTGTTATTGGTTAAAAATCGATAACCGCTCGATTTTTACCAATAAATGATTTATACTATGGTTGGGACGTCAAGCTAACTCGTATTTAATTTCGGTAATCAATCAGTACGTTGCACGAATGAAGGTCATTTCATTTTAGTTTATGGAGGGGGAGTGAGTGGTAGACGGACGAGTCCTTTTGGTCAACTTTCTGGAGGGAGGGGGGAGTGGGTGGGAAGGAGACACGCGTCCTTTGGCCAGATTTCACGCTATAAGCTTGCTCGTTTTTTTGAAGCTGTTCGAGTGAAAAAAAATTCGATAAGAGTTAGCAGGGATAGAATGACATTGTGCTGGAACATTCTGGCAAGGTATGTAATTAATTTTGTGCGTTTGTAGTTTGAGAATTGTGTAAAAAATACGGTAATAGAGTATCGGTATGAATGAAGGTAATTTCATTTTAGATTGTGGAGGGGCGAGTGGGTGGTAGACGTACGAGTCCTGTGGGTCAACTTTGCGGAGGGAGGGGGGAGCGGGTTGGAAGGGGACACACGTCCTTTGGCCAAATTTCATGCTATAAGCTCGCTTGTGTTTTTGAAGCAGTTCGAGTGAAAAAAATTCGATAAGAGCTAGCAGGGATAGAATGACATTGTGCTGGGACATTCTGGGAAGGTATGTAATTCATTTTGTACGTTTGTAGTTTGAGAATTGTTTAAAAAATACGGTAATAGGGTATCGGTATGAATGAAGGTCATTCCATTTTAGTTGGTGGAGGGAGGGGGTAGAGGGGAGTTACTCGGAGTGAACAAGCTGAGATATGGGCCAGACATACGAGTGTTAGCATGGGTAGGATTTCAAGTTAAGTAATTCCTTTTGTACGTTTTTATTGCGTTACTGTTTTGCACGCTGTATTTGGTTGTTAGTGTGTGCGTTCCCGGTCGCGTGATCCGGAAGTGTAAAGTGTGGGTTATCGGCAAAAGTGTGGGGTGGCTTGATAGCCCACACTTTTTGCGATGACGCACACTTCCGGTCACGGTTAACGGGATTTAACCTACGGAAAATTAGCATGGCGTTGAGTTAGCGTGACGTCACAGCCGTGGTATAAAAGGGAGATAAGGTCGACAATTGCTTTGTAAATTTGAAAACAAACACTAAACTGAAATTAACCAACAGTTTGTACTTTCAGGTGGATTACACCATGAAGGAAGGGAAAGAATACATCTTATTTACAGCTGCTCTGTTAGAAGATGTGAATAACATTGCAGGTAAGTTGCGTGATGGTCAGGTTAAAAGTTGTGTGCTGAATTTACTATGAGCTGCACAATACTTATTAATAAACATAAACGGAACGTTAAATGTTTAGAGTAAGGGCCTAAAAGTCAAAACCTAGAAGGAACACGGACAAGCTTTCACAATCAGGGTCTAGGTGTAAAATTTCGTCAGGTACGCTAGTAAGCATTAGACCCTTACTGCCCGATGGTTAGCTTAGTTCTAGTCTATTGGGATAGAACGTGTGTATGAACGATTGTAGCAAGTTTTCTTTGTTCTTAGAATATTGTTACAGAACTTTAAGAACACAATTTTCGTGTGAAGTTTGGCATTTTGTCGTTTGATGCTTTAGAATTTTTTATTGTATTTTTTTAGATTTATGGTATAGGATAACCAAATTAACGCTCTCTGCTGCGAGTATGGTGTCATGTTACTAAATCGAAAAATAATTTTCAACATAAAGCAAAGCAGGAAACGTATACCATACTACCACTGGATCATCACATGGGTCTATGTAGGGGGTTTACAGTTTTTCGTCAAAATGTATTTATTGCTGGCCACCGGGTAGTAAGGGTCTAATGCTTACCAGTCTCTTACTGGCAAATTTTACATCTAGACCCTGACTCGTGTCAATTTGTATTACTTTTAGAATTGCAGCTAAACTGTAAAGTAGTGCAGTTGACAATCACAGTTGAAATTTTAACACAGAGACCCTAGGCTGATCATTACTAACGCCAGTGTTAATAATAGAAAAAAAAATCCTTTAATCGTCAGTCTACGTCTTACAGCTAGCGTTTGCTAATTGGAATTGTTGCATAATAACAATGTTTAAAACAATGTAAAACAATCTGGTCGTTTAGAGCTCCGTAACCTCTGAACCCCTTGACCAATTAGAAAGGGCATTATGGAAAGGGCACATCTTACAGAGAAATACCTGTAAAATTAGCAAAGAAACCAGCTTTATAGGGCAAATGGTTTCACCTGTAGAGAGGCAGACAAAAGGCACATCCCCAGAAGAACAAGAACAAGAACAAGAAGTTGTCTATTTGGCCCCTCTCTGTATCTCGGGTTTGGCTCAACCGAATTTCACAATTTTTGGACTGCAGACAGACCTTAACTAGTCAAGGCTAGATTCCAAATTTGGTTTAAAGAAGTCTACTTTTGACGGAGTTATAAGCTCTAAGAGAACCTAGGTCGATCCTATCGCCAGTGTTAATTAAAGAAAAAAAAATTGTTTGACAAAGTCGTAATTTCACAGTAAAAAGACCGATGTGACGTTTCAATCCGCATTTAGGGAAACAAGGAAATAGCCGAATTAACATCTGTTTCAACTGCTAAGGTTTTCCCGGGGCGGAAAGGAACAATTCTGCGAATTTTTTACTAAGATCTTTGGAACGACACAATCAACGTGAGAACTAGCCAATTTTTCGGATCCTTGTCACGAAAGCGAGTTGATCTCTTTCGCATCCTTCTATTGCTGCGTAGGTAAAATAAGAATCTTGTGATGTTGAATCCAGGAGCCGGGAAGTGAAACCCGTGAACTTCTTTCCCAGACAGCCTTTGTGCAGACAGGAGCGCTTAAAGTGAGAGATAAATATGGACACTTCCACATTCTACAAGCAGATAAGCCCTTTGAAATAATAATTATGTCACATTGATAAGTATTAGCTTGATTTTTGTTTTGTTGCTTTGTGTTTGTTTAGTTCAACTAATAAAGGACCAAAACTGACCAAGCTGTCGACGCGCCATTAAGCCTCATCTCCCCCCCCCCAAAACTGACCCTAAAGATGGGTACGCCTAGGCGATTAATTAAACATTTAATAATTATTACTTTAACTGTTTTTTAAGGTTATTTTCCTTATAACTAAAGTAAGACCTTGTTATTTTTTTCCCTTAGATCCTTTTAAATCGGGAAATACCACAGCAGCTCTGCATAATGATGATGCTTATCACGTAATAGTGGATGCTGTCATGGACAATAAATTTAAAGTTATCTACACTGTAAGTATAGTTAGGATTTGGTTTAGTAATTATTATCGGAAACAAATCCCACAGGTTAAAGCACCACCAAATTTAACCAATCAAAGTAGTGATATCCGAGTAAAAAAGGCACCCATAAAGTTTTCTACGTGGCATAACAAGCCAAGCATATGTACTGACCAAAAAAGTGTTTGCCTTGGAAAGCAGTGCTATCCCTTGTCGGCGAACAATCGTCAAGCTAATCCCACCAAATATAGACAAGCGGCTACAGCGACAGCATAGTCGCTATGGTCTTCTGTACAGTTCCTCCACTTCCAATGTTGAGGTGCACACCTCTATCATTCACTACAACAGCTATCACTATTATACTAATCTAAAAGCAGTAGCCATCACAATTGCCGGTTAAAAATGAGTTAGCTTTTAGGCCTATTTTACATTTTAGGCGTAATTGTCAGCTTTTATGCCTAATTCTAACCAGCAGTTTTAATTTCGTAAGTAGCAGCAAACGGCGATATGGATTGTATAGTAAGCCTATTCATCTTTGCAACACGCTGCGCCTTCAGGCACACAGTTACAGTGTTACAACGTAACGCGCAATGTAGCCTATATAGATCAGTGGTAGTAGGAAAGTGACGAGAAAGACGCTGTTAATGAAGCCAACAGCGACTCGTAGCAACTTGACGTTGCCATGGTAACATGATTTTAGGCCGAATTTTCATTTTTAGGCCTAATTTTAAAAATACAGTTTTAAATTCGTAAGGAGCAGATATGCCTGTTGGAGAATTTGGTTCGACGGTAAGCCTATTCATTCATGCAACAATGTGAAGAGACTATTTTAAACGAAGCTAAAATTCCATTTGTTTTTATTAAGGATTTTAATTTAGGATTTTAATTCGACAATCAAATGTTATTATTAGTTAGTTACGTCGAAGAAGTCTATTAGCTATGAGGAAGTAACGATGTTTTAATTTGCCATGTTATTTAACTAACTTCTCACACTGAATCTAACGTTGTAAACAATGGTCGTCAACATCTGGTACCGTTGCGAAGTTGAAAAAAGCGACGGACGGACGGACAAAGCCGTTGCTATAGTCTTCTCAGCCGGCACGGCTGTACAGAAGACTGAAAATATAAAATGAAAAACCCTGGCCATTGCTTTGGTACCACTGGTCAACATTGTTTATTTAACGTCTGGAGTAATAATCCGTGTGCTTAGCTTAGTGAGTGTTTGTTAATAGAGTTGTTACAACTACTTTCCAAGATGAACGCGTTTTGGTGTTTATATGGGGTAGGCTTGGTACGTACTGTAGAACACTTGATAACCCTATTTTGAGTGGCTACAATTTGGAAGATTTTTTCACCATGGTGGGTTTTGTATCTGATATCACTTCTTTTGTAGTTTTTCTTATTGAAGCCTTTTTTTTGCCAGTGCCCAGTTAGCTGTTGTTAAATCATGACTTTTGTTGAATCTACAGCTTTGTTTTGTTTCGAATTAACTGCATACTGTTCAAGTCCAACATGTAAGCCTATTATACACACTCACTGTGAACCCATGAAACTAAAAACCCAGCCTAATCACAGTATAAAAATATAGACCAAAACAGAAAATTTCGTACTATCTTACTGAGCATTCTCAACAGCCAGCACACTCAAGTTCAAACCCCCCAGCCAGGTTGAACTTGAGTATGCTGGCAGTTGAGAAAGCTCAGTAAGACTGGGAGAAAGTTCCTGTTTTGGTCTATATTTTTATACTGTGATTAGGCTGAGTTATTAGTAAACCTATTTCAGTACTAGTTTTATGAAAATCTAAAGTTAGC
>JAHWFP010201665.1:0-15110 GCA_023313725.1 Lithobius niger | reverse complement strand
ACAGTTACTTGCAGAAAGTAAACCAGTAAATTATGTATAAAAAAAAAACCAATAACAACGATAGCTAACACAAAAGAATACACAAATACACGGAACACAAACTTTAAACTGATAAAAAACCCTTACCAACCAACAAAAACAAACGCACAAAAAAATACATGCAAACAAAAAATAGGTACTGTACAAATAAGTAAGAACACATTAAAACCTGAACATAGATGTACGTATCCCTTTACAACGATTCTATGTCATCAAAAACAGGACAACAAAAGAGAAGCAAAAAAGTCAATTATCAGTAAAATCACGAAGAAAATCCAACTTTATTCTCAAAACCTTTTCCGAAGTTATCCCCATCTGTTCTGCCCTCTGTTCAAAACTTTTCCCCACTCAGTTTTGGAAGATTGCTCACAGATTACGAGATCTTAACTATACTTTGTATGTTTTTCCTCTCAAGTTTTGCCAGCGAGTGACGACGACTCACTACATGATGCAAACCCGTCCAACGGTTGTTTTATCCTGATCATCTTCAGTTACTTAATCTACCAATAGTTGAGAAAAGACTTATTCATAGGGGCCTCACCCTTGTCTACCAGATCCTCAACTGTCTTAATGACTTCAAAGCTGCGGTCCCGATTTCTGACTTGCCAGAAACAAGTAAAACCTTAAAATCCAGCATCTTTTCTTTTCCTGAGAGGGAGTGCTGCTATGGAACACAAGTTGCTGCTTCTTCTCTCAACAGTTTCGAAGCTCGTCTTGACGTTTTCTTGTAATCCCTGTGTTTCTTCCTTTCTGGATTTGTGGGAGGATGATATAGGCTGTAACCTTTGCTGCAGCCTGTGGCTAAGTGTCATCACTTTCTATTCTATTCTAATTATTGAAACACCTAATATACTGTTGAAGAAGTGAGTTAGTACTTTCTTTTAGGGGGCGAATGCGATTTGAAGAACCCAGTGTGACGGAAATGGAAAAAAAAAACCTCTAAATTATAGTGTTTAATTACAGTTAGCGGCACTAAACGTGAAAATGCGGGCAAATCCAAGGGAGGGGCCGAGGTGACTGCGGCCTCCTCCAAGGCATATACGCTTATACAGTATATTCGGATAAACTGCGAAAATTGTTGAAAAAACACAGTTTAATTACGACAGAAAAGCTCGAAAACGTAAAAGAAAATCATCTTTCAGACCCCTCCAAGACTTCGTTCTGGATTCACCCTGCTAATGTATGTGTACAAAATAAATTAAATGCCTTTACAAAGCCAATTATTTCTACCAGAACTCCTAAGGTTGCTTCTGGTTGCTTCTGGGTTTATTTTATGAAGGCTAAATAAGGTATATATACACATTTTAGTGCAACTTTCAGTTTGTTTGAGATAAGAAAATAGTTTGCAGGATTTATTGAGTGAGACCTCTTCTTTCAATCAGAGTATTGCCTCAAAAGGTGTTTTTTTAAAGTTGTAATTTCTTAGAGCTTTGGACCATTTAAAGCAAACTGGTTGTGTAGATGAACCAGCTCAATTTTGAACATTACTAAACAATTTTAAAGGAGAAAGAAGTCTAGCAGAGGGAGGGCTAAAACCTCGATCATGGAAATTCCTAATCACCGCAGGGATACGATGATTGTCCAGAATGTACCGAGATAGATCCCATAGCCTAGCCCATGAAAGATACTGGTAGACTATCACACTAACCTGGACAGGACAGAGTGACAGGGACTTTGCCACGATCTCCTTTCCATTCCTCGACCAGATCAGATTATTTTTGACACTTGTCACTGAGCGAAATAAGACAAAAAAATGTGGGATATATGGGATGCAAAGTTATGGTATGCAAAATGAAAGTTGGCTGATTGACCTTAATAGACAGTTTACAGAACGATTTAGCCTTTGTTCACTTTATGAGCTATAACATACAGGGCGATAGCCGTGTATGTATATGATTGAAGGTCTCTCTCCAGCAAAACTAAAACTATTAATTTCTCCGTTTCATTCAATATATTTCGACCAAACTTGGCCAGATAGTAGATAGCAACTTTTCCCACCTTTACACCAATTTTAATGCAATTCCGTGCAAGAGTGAATGTAGGGAGCCACACGTAAATTTGAAAACTGTTCACTTGTTGTTGTTGTTGTTCTTGTTCTTGGCTGACACGGTTTCAGAAAAAAACTACTGCACCTACCTAAAATCTGAAACATGATCTGAGCCAGAAATTTCCCTGGGACCACTTTTTCGATTGGTCGATCCATTCCGGAGTTAACGATCATTTTGATTATTTTACATTGTATTAGCCATTGTATATAGGGAACAATTCCACTCAGCAAACTTCAGATTCATTCTTCGTGTACGTGTTGTGTCTTTGCTAAAAAGTTGATTGTTGAACGGGAAAATAAGCTGTGGTGTAAAGAGGAGTTTGTTAAAGTGTTCTGTATATATGCATGTATCATGATAGATAGGGCGTATGGCTACAGGCCACGGCTCTGATTAATTTGTCGTGAAAGAATCAGTGTTTCAGCTAAACGCATATATTTTAAAGCCAAACTAAGCTGCGTTGGGGCAGCTAAAAACGATAGATTTGCGTATTTATTTTGCAGGTGCAGGCTTTCAGAGCTGACTTCAATTGTTTCAAAGTGCCAGCAACAATCGACTGCATGCATAAACCTTTGTAGCGCGACGCCATAGCCTGCCAAGATAAAACGATAACATCCAGATAATATGTATATATGAGCATGGCGACCACTAGACGCGTTGTGTCTTTACAGCAAAGGTAGTTTGGTTGTTTTCAGCCATCTGAGGATAAATAACTTTGCGACAGAAAAGGCTGAAACTTGTTTAATCGGGAGACTTTGGTCACCTGACAACATAAAAGTCAATATTAAGGACACACCTTACCGTTTTTTGTTGAAAAAACGATGTGAATAACGTTGATATTTGCCTAATTACTACTAACTACTACTAACTACTAACTACTAATTACTACTGGTAACGCTTTTTTGTATCACGAAAATAAATTCTTCCATGCGGTGAATAAAGCTGGTTCTTAGCTCATTTTACAGGTATTGATCTGGAGATGTGCCCTTTTAATATAGAACTTTATAATTGGTCAAGTGGTTCAGGGGTTAAGGAGCTCCAAACGTCTAAATTGATTGTTTTACATTGTTTTAATCATTGTTTTTTTTTGCAACAATGCCAAACTGACAATTAAATAAATTCGTTCATTTGCAAGGAGATACTGTAATACTAATAAAAATGCTAATCAAATGAAAAAAGGTGATTGCTGTTCTCAAAATCTAACGAAACCAAAAAAAAAAAGAGAAGAAAAAGAAATGGACCAGAAAACTAGATTGGCGTTTCCATCTCATAATTACTAAGTAAAAAAAATGGATTTCATCAATTTGGACCAAAAAAATCTGATATCTGCCCCAAAACAAAACTTGTTAAGATTCTCGCCAAGCTTTTCGGCCATGGAAAGTCGTGATATCAAACGCCAAGCTCTTTCGCTAAGCTAATCCCACCGACTAATACTTCAAACGTTAAATGAAATAAGTGAAAATTGCGCAGTAAGCAATTTTCAGATATTTCATTTAACCTTCAAACTATTACTCGGTGGGATTAGCTTGGCGAAAGAGCTAGGTGTTTGATATCACGACTTCCCACGGCCGAAGAGCCTGGCGGGAATCCTTAACAAGTTTTCTTTTGGGGCAGATTTGCCTAATTCTTACTACTAACGCTTTTTTTTTGTATCACGAAAATAAATTCTTCCATGCGGTAAATAAATCTGGTTCTCAGCTCATTTTACAGGTATTGCTCTGGAGATGTGCCCTTTTCATATGGACCTTTCTAATTTTGTCGAGTGGTTCAGGGGTTAGTGAGCTCCAAAGGTCCAAATTGATTGTTTTACATTGTTTTAAAGATTGTTTTTATGCAACAATGCCAAACTGACAATTAAGAAATTCATGCGTTTGAAAGGAGATACTGCAATACTAATAAAAATGCTAATCAAATGAAAAAAGGTGACTGCTGTCCTCAAAATCTAACGAAACCAAAAAAAAGAAGAAAAAGAAATGGACCAGAAAACTAGATTGGCATTTCCATTTCATAATTACTAAGAAAAAATGGATTTCATCAATTTGGACCAAAAATTACCGATATCTACCCGAAAACAAAACTTGTTAAGGATTCCCGCCAAGCTTTTCGGCCGTGTGAAGTCGTGATATCAAACGTCAAGCTCTTTCGCCAAGCTAATCCCACGGGCTAATACTTCAAACGTTAAATGAAATAATTGAAAATTGCGCAGTAAGCAATTTTCAGATATTTCATTTAACCTTCGAACTATTACTCGGTGGGATTAGCTTGGCGAAAGAGCTTGGCGTTCGATATCACGACTTCACACGGCCGAAAAGCTTGGCGGGAATCCTTAACAAGTTTTATTTTGGGGTAGATACGGATTACAAACAAAAACGTCAAGTCTGCCGTAAAAAAAGGGGTTATATGATTGAGGAGTTCCCTGGAAAACGAGCATAAAGTCACTTGTGCCCTTTTTCGCCTCTTAAAAATTCTGATAGAGCACCTCTCAGTCTGTGGAATAAGGGCACAAACGGTAAGAAGTCGACCAACAAAAGCGCTCTACAAGTTATTTTTTAATTTAACGCCAAATGTTACCGCGAGATGGCGCTGCTTTTCAACATGTCCACCGCCAGTGCCACTGAAAATTTTCCACTAATTTCCTATTTTTCTATTTTCCTGAACATATCTGCTACAAAAATATGTTTTAAAAAGGAACCTGAATATATATCCCATCAGAAAATGCTAACTTTCAAAGATTAAGCATAAAATACTAACTAGTTCTCAGTTTTTTGCCCTTTTCTCAAAACATGTATTTTTCATTAGTGCCCTTTTTCCAGGGAACTCCTCGATTGAATTTTCACTTGTTAAAATGTACACGGATATATATTGATGATTTTTAATTGAAATAATCAAACGTACAATTGAGAAAATTGCATCTGTGTAAGTGCTGTTGTGCTTTACAAATCATATATTTAAAACGTAAAGCACAACAGCACTTAAACAGATGCAATTTTCTCAATTGTACATTTGGTTATTTCAATCAAAATTCATCAGTTTTTATCCGTGTACAAGAGAAAATTCAATCATATAACCCTTTTTTACGGCACACTTGACATTTTTGTTCGTTGAACAGACTGTCACAAGTACTTTTTTTTTTGCCTGGTAAATGTATGAAACGACCTCCCTGGTGAGGTAGTCATGTTGCCCTCTTCAAATTCCTTTATGGCTGAGTTAGGTAAAATTGACCTAATAAAGTATACTTTACATGCATGTATGGATATACCGTTCTTCGTTACATCAATTTTCCCCAACTCGGCCTTTACAGATGTGAATCACAACATCTCCCACAAAGCCTATTTGTCTCCTTTTTTACAGTGCGTTTTTGTCACAACATTTTGCGTTTTACAACACCTATAACAGACGTTGTGTTTTACAACACCTACGATGAATACCAAATAGACGTTATGCTTTGAAACATCTAACTTGGCAGTGTAGTTATGCTGAGTCAGTAGGAAGGGTTATGGAGCCAATAAGGTCACCCAACAAGCCCACAGGGCAATTGAGGATCGTGACGTAAAGAATGCGACCATTGTCCAGCCAACAGGAAGGAAAGGGATTCAAGACTAAAATTTTCTGTTAAAAACACCACTTTCGAACGGACGTGTGTATTTGTTGTGGCATTCGAATTGCTTAGGTGCTTTTTATTAATTTTTCCCTACTGTCAGAACAATTCTTAATCATAAAGTAGAGTTACCAGGCGTATCATTTCGCTTATCTCGCTTGTTCCTACGAAATTACGCATCCCAGGGCATTACGTATCAGGGACTTTTTGCATCCCTAGCCATCCCAGGACAGTACCATCTAAATCAACAGGTAGCTTGGAGAGCTTGGTCATATTTATGCAGGTTTAGCAAATTTGCTGGCTCCCACGAAATTATTCGTTGCCTTTTGTGTCCCAGGGCATCCCAGGACAGCACAGTCCGAATAATAAAAATTACTTACTTATGGAAAGCATAAATTCAATATTTTTATAACGTTAGACGACTACATATGCAGGTGATGTATATCATTATCTATTTCAATTGTGTTAAAGCATTGTCCATTGAGCACGAAAAAAGAATCTTAATGGAGGGGAACCTGTCGGTTCTCTTCTGTTTGAGTGTGAAAGTGAATGAATGAAATGGAAACCTTCTTACAAATCCCTTTGAAAAAGCTTTGGCTTTAAACTATGAATTCTCACTTACCACTATGGATAATATGAAGAAGTTCCTGTCGGGCCTACGCTGGGAAACGATCTACGTATTGAGCATCAATGTATAAATGTTTCATTCGACTTTGAGAATGCTTTGCTTCATTTGAGGCTTACCCACTCTATTGGACCAGACTATTTTTTTTATAGGCAACAAGTTGCAGTACCACTAAAATACATTTTCTCACTCTTTTCTCATCCGGGGCTATACCAAATTGTTGTTTATAACAAGCGGCTACAGCGGCTGCCTAGTTGCACCTGTCTTATATGTACAGTTCCTCCACTTCCAATGTTGAGGCGCACACCTCTATCATGCCCTACAACAGCTATCTCTATTATACTAATCTAAAAGCAGTAGCCATCACAATTGTCGGTTAAAAATGTGTTAGCTTTTAGGTCTAATTTACATTTTAGGCATAATTCTCAGCTCTTAGGCCTAATTTTAACAAGCAGTTTTGATTTCGTAAGTAGCAGCTAACGGCGATATGGATTGTATAGTAAGCTTATTCATTTTTGCACCACGGTGCACCTACAGGCACACAGTTACAGTGTTACAACGCAACGCGGAACGTAGCATATATTAATAAACAAAAACGGAACGTTAAATGTTTAGAGTAAGGGTCTAAAAGTCAAAACCTAGAAGGAACACGGACAAGCTTTGACAGTAAGGGTCTAGGTATAAAATTTTGTAAGAGGCTGGTAAGCATTAGACCCTTACTACCCGGTGGTTAGCTTAGGTCTACTCTATTCGGACAGAATGTGTATGAACGGTTGTATCAGGTTTCTTTGTTCTTAGAATATTGTTATAGAACTTTAAGAACACAATTTTCTTGTGAAGTTTGGCATTTTGTCTTTTGATGCTTTAGAATTTTTTATTATATTTCGTAGATTTACGGTGGAGGATAACCAGTAATGCTCTCTGCTGAGAATACCCTACCATGTTACTAAATGGACAAATAGTTTTCAACATAAAACAAAGCAGCAAACGTATACCAACCACTGGATCATCACATGGGTCTTTGTAGGAAGATTTCCAGTTTTTCGTCAAAATGTATTTATTTCTGACCAACGGGTAGTAAGGGTCTAATGCTTACCAGCCTCTTACAAAATTTTATACCTAGACCCTTACTGTCATTGAAGCTTGTCCGTGTTCCTTCTAGGTTTTGACTTTTAGACCCTTACTGTAAACATTTAACGTTCCGTTTTTGTTTATTAATTCGTGTTACTTTTAGAATTGCAGCTAAACTGTAAAACAGTGCAGTTGACGGTCCAAATTGAAAGTTTAACACAGAAACCCTAGGCTGACTCTTACTAACACTGTTAATAATTGAAACAAATCCTTTAATCTTCAGTCTTGCAGCTGGCGTTTGCAAATTGGCATTGTTGCATAATAACAATGTTTAAAACAATGTAAAACAATCAATCTGGTCGTTTAGAGCTCCATAACCCCTGAACCACTTGACCAATTAGAAAATGCCTTATGGAAAGGGCACATCTACAGAGCAATACCTGTAAAATGAGCTAAAAACCAGATTCATAGGACAAATGGTTTGACCTGTAGAGAGGACAGACGAAAGTATCCCCAGAACATCATCATCATCATCAAGAAGAAGCAGAACAAGAAGTTGTCTATTTGGCCCCTCTCTGTATCTCGGGTTTGGCTGGACCGAATTTCACAATTTTTGGACTGTAGAGAGGCCTTGACTAGTCGAGGCTGGATTCCAAATTTGGTTTTAAAATGTTGACTTTTGACGGCGTTATAAGCTCTCAAAGTTAAGAGTTTAACACAGAGACCCTAGGCTGACCCTTACTAACACTGGCTATCGCCAGTGTTAATAGATCAGTTGTAGTAGGGAAGTGACGAAAGACACTGTTGATTTTTATTTATTTATTTATTTATTTATAACAATACATTTGTCGTCGGTTTCCACCATTGGAATTTGACGATATTAAGAAACTATAATTTAAATTCAATAATAACAAAAACACGTTAGCAACAAACACCGGTAAGATCGGAAGACTAGTCATTACCTAAACAACAAACAAAAAACCTTCAATAACAAACCTTCATTTACATAATTTTTTTTCCTTTTGCCTTCACTTTTTTCCTTTCACTAGTACAAAATAATTCCTAGCAGTTGATCAAATCATGATGCCATAGGTTATCAATCAATACAACAGGTTTACAAACAGTGCAGTGGATACACCTGAAACTGCCTTACAAAGCAATGAAACACATATTAGAGTTAGAAAGTCAGTCATACCCAAATTTCGCTTCGCACCCCGTAAAATTATCCAATCTCGTTTTAAAGGAAATCACTGAAGGTGCAGCAACAATATCCACAGGCAGGTTATTCCAAGTCTTGATCCACCGGAACGAGAATGAGTTCCGTATGGTAACATGATTTTAGGCCTAATTTTCATTTTTAGGCCTAATTCTAAAAATGCAGTTTTAATTTCGTAAGTAGAAGATATAGGCCTATATAATGGAGAATTTGGTGCGACGGTAAGCCTATTCATTCATGCAACAATGCGACGAGACTATTTTAAACGAAGCTAAAATCCATTTGTTTTTATTGAGTGTTACTTTAGGATTTTAATTCGAAAATCAAATGTTATTATTTAATTTAGTTACCTCGAAGAATTCTATTAGCTATAAGGAAGTAACGATGTTTTAATTTGCCATGTAATTTAACTAACTTCTCACACTGAATCTAACGTTGTAAACAATAGGTACCATTGCGAAGTTGAAAAAAGCGACGGACGGACAAAGTCGTTGCAATAGTCTTCTCAGCTGGCACGGCTGTACAGAAGACTAAAAAGGGGAACTCTGCTGACCCTAAAAACTATAAGCAGATTTCACTGGCTGTTGTGGCCTGTAAATTAATGGAAATCTTAATCCGCAATGAAATGATGTGCCACATAAATCAGTTCAGTATTGTACATATTGACCAGTTTGGCTTCTTGCCAGGTCGATCTGCAGTTCATCAACTTTTATTGGCCCTTGATAATTGGACCAAGGCACTCGACTCTGCTATTAATACGAATATTATCCTTTTCAATTTTAAAAGAGCCTTCGAATCAGTGGTACATTCGAAACTGCTGTTCAAGTTAAAATTTTAGGGTTTTGACTGTACTGAATTGGATTGAAGCTTCATTTCCTGTCGTACCCAATGCGTTATTATTGATCGAGTTCTATCGGACTTTTGAGCGGGGTACCTCAGGGTTCTGTCTTGGGATCGTTACTGTTTGTCCTGTTTCTTAACGACCTGACTTGCACTGATTCCAATGTTAATTAAGAAAAGTTTGCCCATCGATCTGAAATTGAATTCCCCAATCGTTTTAGAAGCCTATTGTAGGCATCTTCAATCACGTATTGACTTGAAACACAAATGGTCTATTAAATGGCAACTGTTTCTCTCTGTTAACAAATGCCAGTACTTCTTGGTGACACTGGTCTCCAAGCTGCTCAAAATTGATTCAAAGATCTGGAGTTTAGTTCCAGTCTGACGTCAAGTTCTCTGTACATTGTGACTATATTATGTCAATGGCAAATCGCAGGTCTTCAATTGTTCATCATTGCTTCAACTCTGGAAATTCTAACACTAAAGTATGGGTCTTTAAGGTCTAGGTCTGTCCTTTTCTTGAATATGCAAGCCAGGTCTGGTCGCCCAGATTGTTGAAGGACATTGATAAGGTTGAGTCGGTTCAGAGGAGATTTACGAAGAACTTTCAGGCTTTGCATGTTGTGCAGTACTGTGAACGTTTGAGGATCCTAAAGGTGGACTCACTCGAGTTGAGATGATTGAAGGCTAACTTTGTGGACTTCTGCTTTGTTTTGGGAAATTGGCGTTTTTCTCTTTTAGTGCAATATTAGTCTTACTGTTTCTTATCGTTAAAGTACGGATGGCTGTCAGTGGTGCCTCACAGAACCCTTGCTTTGCGTAAATAAAAAAGAAATCACAAGGTAAAAGGTAAACGAAGCAAGCAGTCTGCATTAAAGACTGGACTCGTGAGGATACAGGCATGTGTTTCTAGATCGAGACAGAAAGAAAAGACAACTGCCCCGACTGGGACTCGAAAAGAAGTCCTGGGTTCGAGTCCCAGTCGGGGCAGTTGTCTTTTCTTTCTTTCTCGGACTAGTGTATTGTTTATCCTCAAAAGGCCAGTCTTTAATGCAGACTGCTTGTTTCGTTTACCCTTGCTTTTCGGTTTGCTCTCTAGTTGGGCATCATAGTTTATTTATTTATTTATTTATTTATTAACACTTAATTTGCCTCCTTTTGCACCGCCGGTGCTGTTTGTAGAGAAATATAGAAAAGCCTGTTAGGTGAGCTCACTTTCCCTGGCTGAATTTCACCAGGCAGGGTCGATCGTTTCATTGGGAACAATTTTTAACGCAATAGGATGCAAGAGAGTAGCCGTTTTTACTCAGTCCTATGGATATTACTTTGACAATGAAAATGACTTCTCTTTATTCATACAATACTTTGTGAACGTCGATTGCTTACCACGAAAATATGCATTCTAGGGCAGTACGCATCTTGGACGTTGTGGAGTTCAGGGCATCGCACGGCGTTACACATGCAGGACGTTGTGTAGTCCTTGGCATCTCAGGACAGAACTGTCTATTAACAGATTACTTTAAAAAATATATTTGTTTAAGGTTTTGTCATAATGCTCGGGGGGTCCACTCCCACAAATGACCGCCAACCAAGAGTTTTGTTTGGTACAAAAAACAGGTTTTTGTTGATGAAAGTTGCTGTTCTTTGTTATGGGAACTTCCCCACACCCTTGATCACAGCCTTTACACACACACAAAAAGAGTGATTTTTATCGCTGATACGAACACTTGATGGTGGGGGTGATGGTCGCTTGTGGAACTGGCTCCCTTCTTTGAGCAAAAAGAAAAACTTATCTGAAAACGTAAATTCAATATTTCTTTATGCTTAGAGCACATACAAAGGAGATGTATATCATTTACAGTTAAGTTATAGCTGCATAGTGTTAGCTAGCTACTACCTGTATTAAACTCATAACCTGTATTCGCTGATTGGGCGGGATTCAAACTCACAACCTTTAGATTAGTAGGCTAATGCCCTAACCATCAGGGTACACGGACCTGATGAAAATTTAAAAAATTTAAAACGCCAATTTTAAAATGTATAATAAAATAATATGACATAATATTTCGTTTGTTACTGATTGTTACAGGGCATCAGAATACCCTTCATCCTTCCGAGCCTTTTTCTTTGCTACCGTGCAAAGAATGAATGTTCTCGTCCCTATTCATTGCAACCTTGCAAAAGGAAATCGTTACAGAGCATCTACAACAATACCCTACACGTCACTTCCTCCTCTTCTAACTCCTCCTCTTCTCGTTCTGTGTTACTGCTTTTATTATATAGACTAGCGGAGTCGCTCGCTTCGCTCGCTCATTCCGCGTCGTCTCACTCCCCTTCCCTCCCCCCCCGGTCCGCCCCCCCCCCCCTCATTAAGTTGCCGTTCGGTCGGTAGACGGCATCGTATGTTCGCGCTGCTGGACGTTGCGTTCTGGGCGCTGCAGATGCAGATGACTGTTTCGTATGTCCTGCTTGCTGCTGCTGCTGGCTGCCTTGCGGATTTAGTGTAATTATATATATATATTACGGGCTAGGCAAACGTTTACTGCTATTGGTGGTTTAACTACATGACAGTAACAACTTGACTAAGAGTTACTGAGCCTTAATCTAATAGCACACTGCATATTTCTGAAGAGGTTCAGCTCCCAACATGGCTACTATACTGAATTTCGGTTTCGCACAGACTTTTCAACAACATTCCTTGGAGAAATACAAAATAAAAAATGTTTCCGTAAGTTACAGCCTACAGTATAAAAGACGGAAGGGTTACTACAAAGTTTTATATTTCGAATTTAAAATTGTTTGAAGTCTATGGATTTAAAAATAAGAAATACCGTGTTCACAAATCTGTGTGAAGTCACCATTAAGTTTATATTAAACGCAGTAGTTTGGCTGCACTTGGTTGTAAAGCTAAATGACTACTATTTTGTTTGATATATGAAAGAATTAATAACCAAAAATCTATTGTATAATAAATTCGAGGTGCAGTTTTAGCTTCCCTACCCCAGTTTAGTCAACTGCATTTTCATCCAAAGATTGAAAATACTCTCAAAGATTGGCTAAAACCTAAATATTTTAAACCTAAAAAGTTACCTTTATCATATTTTGTTCAGCTGAAAGTTTACTCTTAATATTTGTGACGTCATTTAGTGCCTCACTACGGATTTGAGGCAAGTTGAGTTTGCAACATTTATTCTTTATTTATTTAGGAACTTTTGGTTGACAACATCTGTAGACGTTTTGGTTTACAACACCTATAAACGTTCTGGTTTGCAACATACTAGACGTTTTGGTTTAATACCTATACATGTTTTGATTTACAACACCTATAGACGTTTTGGTTTAAAACATCTGCAGGGTGTACCTAAAAGGTCTGGCCAAACTTTCAGGGTGTAGTCTATGATCAAAAGTAAGACTAAAAAGTCCTATAAACATGGGTTTTACCCCAAAGTCAGGGGTAAAACGTTGAAGTTTTTCTGTAACTTCCCACCTAATTTGTCCAAACAACTACAACTGACACATCCTTCTTACAGTTTCATTACTTGAATTGAAGTCTCAAAGCTTTGCGGATGAGGAAATAGGGGAACAAGGTGGGGGACAAGTTGGAGGAGGAGGGACGGAGAATTTCTTTTGTCCTTTGAAAGGTCTGGCCAAACCTTAATGACGGATTCTAGTACACATCAAAACAAGACAAAAGGCCATTAGTCCGGAAGGCCTACCTTTTCAAGTTACATAAAAGTCTCCAGTCAGCCTTTCTGTCTAGCTTCCCTGCAGAGCAAATGTTGTGGCAAGCAATGACAACGAAACCAGCACTTCATGGCTACCCAGCAGCACCATTACAGGTCTTGCTGAGAAACATTCATCTCTTTCTCTGCATCTCGTTGAGCTTCGTTTATCAGTCGCATTTCACCACATTTATACCACGCGCAATGGCTGTTTGCTGTGACGTGCACATCACGTGATTGGGCTAGTCCAATCAGATGGCCAAACAGCCGTTGTTCTCGTTCGTCATTGGCTAACTCATGGTGACGTCACAGCAAACAGCCATTGCGCATGGTATAGGCCACATTGCAACAAGCCATGGATAGCAGATTTCTTTTCATCACTCTTTTCGCATCTCGTTGAACTTCTTTTATTCGCCGCATTTCTCTTGATTTAGGTCTTTGGATAGCAGATTTCTGCAGATCATCACTCTTTTCGCATCTCGTTGAACTCACTGTATTTGCCGAATTTTCTTGATTTAGGTCGCATTTCAACCAGCCATGTAGGCTTTGGATAGCACATTTCTTTTCATCATCACTTTTTTTCGCATCTTGTTAAACTTCTTAATTTATTAGTAGTCGAACTTGCGTACATTACTGTACTCATATCAGGAATTTGCTGACATGCATCTCATGTATGGACGCACAAATGGGACAGTCGAGAGGCTGAACGCCTCTACCATGAAGCTTTCCCAAATTGGCAGGTACCAAATAGGCAGACCTTCGTAGCCATTGACAGTCGCCTTCGAAAGACTGGAAGATTCGAGCCTGTTACTGCCAACTGGGGAAGGAAAGGAACCGTCAGAACGCCTGCTGTAGAGCAACGAATCCTAGACCGGATAGAAGCAACTCCTGGAGCCAGTACGTGAGGAATTGAAACAATGGAAGGTGTGTCACACATGACTGTCTGGAGGGTTATACACGAACAATTGTTGTATCCATACCACCTGCAGCGTGTTCAGGCACTTTTACCAGCCGACTATCCAGCACGAGCAGCATTTAGCCAGTGGTCTATGCAGCAATGTGCCGAAGACCCTATGTTCATTTCGTCAGTTCTGTTGTTCTCTGATGAAGCAAGCTTTACCAGGAATGGCATCGTTAATTTTCATAATAATCACTTGTGGGCAGAGGAAAATCCACGCGGCATTGTCCCAGGTAGACACCAACAGAGGTTTAGTCTGAACGTTTAGGCGGCATTGTTTGTGACGAATTAATAGGTCCCTATGTGTTGGCGCTACGTCTAAATGATGAAACTTATCAACGGTTTCTCGAACACGAGTTGCCTACCTTACTGCAGGATGTTCCATTGGGTATCAAACAACGAATGTGGTTCATGCATGACGGTGCTCCACCACATTTTAGTCTCCTAGCACGACATTCCTAAATCGTGACTACTCAGCTCGATGGATTGGGCGAGGTGGGCTGCATGCGCGGCCCCCACGTTCACCAGATCTGAACCGCTTGACTTTTACTTGTGTGGACATCTAAAGTCACATGTGTATTCAGTTCCAGTTGATAACGAGGAAGCCCTTCGGCAGCGGGCTGTTGAGTGTTGCCATACGATCCGAAGTACACCCGGTGTCTCTGAACGCGTTCGCCAGTCAATGGCAAGACGTACCCTTGCCTGTGTTGGATCGCATGGTGGACACATCGAACACCTTTTGTAGTCACAAGAGGCACACATTTATTTCTTCTAAACTGAAGACACGATACCAGATTTGAGATTTTGGTGCTGTGCATGGTGATGGAGCGTTTAATTTCAGTAAAACTGCTAAAGAGGCCCCCCTCTCCTCAACTCCCCCCCCCCTTCCTCCATTACTGCCCCGACCGCAAAGTTTTACGACCTACATTATGAAGTAATGAAATTGCACTGTCGCGAATTTTAGGTATGTCGCGAAGTTTAGGTTAGAAGCCTACA
>JAHWFP010201660.1:4876-16190 GCA_023313725.1 Lithobius niger | reverse complement strand
CCATCGGGTTACGAAATCCGCATGGAGTAATGAGATTAATTATTTTCGATTTTATGCAATTTTTTCAGTAAATACACTTAAAGTTTAACATGAAAATTAGAATCAAGTAAAACGATAATTTTAAAATGTAAAATTAGTTTTTTACTAGCCTAAAATACTTACCTTCCCTAATAATGCTTAAAATCACTATTTTTCGCTATCACTGCTCAAACTACCAAAAAAATTCCTATTTTTCTTGTTCCCTCTAAAACTTCTCTCCATCTCCGCCAGGGGCGCTGCTCCTCCTAGCCAAGGAGGGCACCATCTTGTCTAGTCCCGTCATCACATTTTGAACTCTCCGGTTCCGTGAATGCGGGCGGGAAGGTAAGTATTTTAGGCTAGTAAAAACTAAAAATTTACATTTTAAAATTATCGTTTCTTACTACCTGCAAATACTTACCTTCCTTAATAATGCTGAATTCGTCATTCAGGCGGTGGGCTAAGAAACCCACTGAACCCAGGAGAGTCACCACTACCATAACCTAAGGATATCGAACCATTACTCACCTCTATCTAGTAATGACTTTGGCATCCTTGGCTGCTTTCGTCTGTCTCCCTCCATGATCCCCAGTCTGTTCTCTTGGTGATCTGTCGGGATGACTTCTTCCTCTGCGTCTCTCAGGGAAGTAGCCGGACCTGGCCTTCCCGTACGAGACCACCCTCACTAGTGTATGGCTAATCTACCTGTGAGAGGTGTTTTTCTCCGGTCTGTGGCTTTTCACCGGTGTGAGGCTTTTCACTCGTGTGAGGCTTCTACACCCTTGTGACTGTCTATCCGTCCAGGTCTACCTACAACTTCTGACCTGCCACCACATGACCTTGGACCACCGACTTTCCTTCTGCCCCGCTCGTGTCTCTGAGGTGGTGCCTGATGAAGGTGTTACTATGATTCCACGAGCAGGCTGTCACCACCTTGTCTAGTGGTGTGCCACAACCGAAAGCCCAGGATGCTGCCAGTGCTCAGAGTTCATGTGCTCTTACTGTCGCGGGGAGGTCAATGTGATTTGGGCCGTTTTCGTATGCACGTTTGATAACGGCGCAAATCCATTTCCCCATTCGGAACGGGGAGACCCCTCTACTAAGCACTTCGCCACTGATTGTATCTACATCCAGAAACAGGGGCGTCTTCTGTCGCTTCCCTTTTCACTGTTCTGACTTGCTTGGTTCTTTCCAGGTAGAATCTCAACGCTCTGACAGGGCACTGGAGTCTCTCCTGGTCCTGTCTCCACCTTTTTCTTCTTAAGGGAACGGATCTTGACCGGCACCGGTTGTGCGTCCGCCTTACAATTCTTTGCTCTGAAATGTGCCGGGAACGTCAGGTCTATTTCCGACCAACCTTTGGACGCGCGCAGGTGGCCCTGATCTCTGGCGAACGTGGCCAACTCGCTTTGCCGGGCTGCTGACGCCAAGGCCACCAGGAAAATCGTCTTCTGTGTAACGTGCAAGATAGATGCTGTTCTCGCCGGTTCATAGGGAGCCCCTGACAGGCTTTGTAGCACCAAAGGCAAGTTCCATTTGGGGAACAGGGTCATCTTCTTCGGTCTTGCCTTATCGAATGCTGCCATAAGCTTTGTTATTACAGTGTTTCCGATCGTCAGTGCCTCCCCGACACAAATCAACACCGAATTAATGGCCGATCGATAGCCTTTGATTGCGCTTGGGGATAACTTCTTCTCAAAGAGTTCTTCGAAGAATGCCGTCAGCGCGGGGACAGACGTGTTACATGGGTCACACTCGTTGTCTCCATACCACTGGGACCATTTCTTCCACTTTGCATCAGATTCGCGTTGCGACGACTCCCGCAGACACCCCGTAATCCGTGAAGCTACTTCGTTCTTGAAGCCTCCCCGCACCAAATTCTTCTTCAAAGTCTCCACCCGTGAAGCCTCAGAATGGAAGGGTTTGGGTGAAGTGTCAGGTTTGGAGTGATGGGGAGCTCCACCGCCTCCTTCTTTAGTTCCATCAAGTCTGGGAACCAGTGAGCCGCCGGCCACCATGGTGCTACCAGGATGAAACTCCCCCTCGATGTCCTTATCTTCTTGAGGACATTCTGCAGGAGGCGGAACGGGGGAAACAAGTAGGCATTCATGCCCTCCCAGCTGACCGCTAACGCATCTGTTGCCCAAGCTCTGGTGTCCGGGGAAAGGCGAGATGAAGCATGGGAGCTGAGTGTTGTGAAGCGTAGCAAACAGATCTACAGATGAGCACCCCCAGCGAAGAAACAAGGCACGGCACACCTGCGGGTCCAGCCTCCATTCGGTGGTCGGGACTTGTGAGCCTCTGGACAGCTCGTCTCCCCACACATTCAAATTCCCCGCAATGATGTTTAGCTCCAGACATACCTTGAACAGTTTCGACGTCTCTTCCATGAGGGACTGGGAATGAGTGCCACAGCCGTGGCATTGTCGCACATGAATCCCACTGTCTGTGACCGAAGGGCCTCTCCCCAAGTCAGAATCGCCTTCCAAACTGCCCGCAATTCCAAGACGTTGATGTGAAGTAACTTCTCCTCTTCTCCCAGGTTCCCGACGTTGCTTCTCTGTCCAAGTGGGCTCCCCAACCTATCATGGAAGCATCCGTGAACAGCAGGTTGGTAGGTGTCTCTTCTCGGATTGGCACCCCTACCGCCAAGTGTGTCCTTACCGCCCACCATTGTAGGCAATCTCTCGGGAGATCTTGAAGGTCGATGACGTCTTTCCAACATGTTCTCGGTCACTTTCCTGAACCAATGTATTGGTTTTACCCTCCATTGTCCGAGGGGCACCAATCTGGCGTTGGAATCCAGGGTCCCTATAATGGAGGCTAAGTCCTTTGCCGACACAGACGTGCTCCTGCACAGCTTGGTGACGGCTGCCTTGGTCTTCACGATCCGTTCTTCCGTCGGCCTTACCAACATGGTGTGGGTGTTGAAGGTTGCTCCCAAAAAAACAAAGATCGACTCCGGCGTGAGCCGGGACTTCTTCAGGTTGATCCCCAGTCCTAGATGTGCTAAAAGGGACCTGCACAAGTCCGTCTGATGGTTGAGGGTCCTCTCTTCCTTGCTGCGGATTAGCCAATCGTCGAGATAGGCGTGGGCTTTTATGCCGTGAAGATGTAACCAAGCCAAGACAGGTTTCAAGATCCGGGTGAACACGTACGGAGCCGTGGCCAACCCGAAAGGCATCGCCGTGAACTGGAAGGATTTCCCCTCCACCACCAGCCTGAAGAAACGGCGAACCGATGAATGTAGTGGTACATGGCAGGTAGGCATCTTCCAGATCGATGGATATTGTATACTCTTCGTTTCGGAGTGAGTCCAGAATGGAGTCTATGGACTCCATCTGGAAATGTTTCTTCACTAAAAACTGGTTGAGCGTTCGAAGGTTGAAGATTACTCTCGAGCCTCCCCCTTTCTTCGGGATCACCCTGGCTGGGCTCCAAAATCCGGGAGTGTTGTCGGCCTCCTCGAGTGCTCCTTTCGCAACCAGTGTCTCCACTTCCTGTCTCAAGTCTGGGGTTGTTAAAGACCGTATCAGCCAGTCTGGTGGGCAGTCGGTAGTCGCAGGTCTTGTGATGAAAGGTGGACTGTAGCCTTCTTCTAATATTTGCAACACAAAGGGGTCTGACGTGATCTTTTCCCAATTTTTCAAATGTCTTGACAGCCTGCCCCCCACCTGTCGGTGAATGGGGGGGGGGGTGTCCTTTCCATAGCCAGTCACTTACGACGGGCCCTCCTGCCTCTCCCTCTGAAGGAGCCCCTGCCACGCTGGAAGTTTCCGGATCCTCGGCCGTGTGGGAAGGAGGCTGGAGTGTCCCGAAAGGGCGAAGGTACTTGTGGCTTGTTTGCCTGTTTTGTAGAACCTCCTCTGCCCCGTAGGGATCCTTCCAATGACCTGACGAAGGAGTCGGCAGTTTTGCATAATTGGAGTTACCCTTGGTAGTACCCCTGTTGGCGTTCAGTGGTCGGGGGCCTCACTTTCTTCTTAAGCTCGGGGGCTAACTCCAGCAGTTGACCATTAAAAAGTTCATTGGAGTTGTGCACCGGTAGGAGTCTTAGTTTTCCCGCCACGTGTGCCGGGATGCCGTTCGCCGTTTCCAAAAGTGCATCCCGCCTGCGAAAGGTGTTATTTAACAGGAGCCTGCACTGCCAAGTGAAACTGTCCTTGTGAAACGAAGATGCTCGCTTAAGTAAGTGCATGCATTCCCGGATAGTTTGGTTTTCCCGCAACTCCGGGTTCACAAGGGCCATTGCTTTAAGTGCCGCCGTTGACGATGAGTAAATGAGTTCTGCTTGCGAGCTAGCCCTCATACTGGCCCGCAACATGGCATCATCCTCCTCAAAAAGAAAAGTCGGGGTAGAGATAGATTTCGGCATTTTTAGAACCGAGTCCAACTCCGGGTAGCACTGCTCCGCCACATATTCCGCTTCCCGAAGGTGCGGAATCTCTTCCTGTTGGGGGCACCTTTACCTATAGTCTTAAAAAACATGCGATTTTTTTAAGACGCTCTATATGATCAATATTTCGGAGTCCTGGAAGGCACTTCGTGAATCTTCTTTGAACGGATTCGATTAAGTCGATGTCTTTAGCAAGATATGGGGACCATACAGGAGTGGCATACTCAAGTATTGGGCGGACAAAGACCTTGAACGCCCACACCTTGGTTTGTAGATGGCCAGACGTGAAGCATCTATTAACCACTGCCAGACGGCGGAATGCTGTTGAACATACTTTCGAACAGTGTAGGGAAGACTTAAGGTCACTGTAAAACCAGATACCCAGATCCTTAATTTCGTTCACAAAGGGGAGAGTCTCTCCATCAAGCAAATAGTGATAGTCTGGGCATACTGATCCAATATGCATGGACTTACATTTCGAAGTAGACAGAGGAAGCTGCCACAAGTTTGACCAGCTGTGGACGTTTTGGATATCTGCTGTGAGCTCGTTTGATTGACCCAGAGTCAAAATTTCAACCCCAATTTTCACGTCATCCGCAAATTTTGCACCATATGGGGTTGAATTTGCTAAATTAAGATCATTTATATAAACCAAAAACTGTAAGGGGCCAAGTACCGAGCCCTGGGGAACGCCGCTAGGTACACTTGCCTTATTTGAGAGAATATGTTCAACTCTAACCTGTTGATAACGGTTTTCAAGAAAGGCGGATAGCCAGTTAAGTAGAAGTCCAGAAATACCACATCCACTTAGTTTTGCCACCAGCTTGCGATGGACCACCGATTCAAACGCCTTTTTAAAATCAAAGTAGATGACATCACTCTGGACTCCAATATCCAGTGCATCAGTCCAGCGATCGAGAACAGTCAAAAGTTGATGCGTGGCCGATCGACCCGGAACAAATCCAAATTGATCATTATTAATAATTTGCAACTCTACTAAGTATGGCAACAGTGTGTCTCTTATGACAACCTCCATTACTTTACAAGCCACGCACGTAAGTGCAATAGGTCTGTAGTTTTCGGGGTTAGATGGAGACCCCTTCTTAAAAATCGGGACAACAGTGGCGTTCTTCCAAATTTCAGGAAGTACACCCTGCTCAAATGACATGGTGAAAAGCAAGGCTAAAGGGTAACAAATTTCAGCTGAGATCTCTTTAAGTAGAAAGGCAGAAAGTCCATCCGGTCCGCAAGACGTACTAGGTTTAAGTTTACATAAAGCGGAGAGTACACTAGACCTACTGAAGTTTATCGTGGTGCAATGTTTTGACCAATGCCGATTTTGTGGCCAGGGAATGTTTTGATTCCCATCATCGATCACAGTATTAGAAGCAAAAATAGAACTTAGTAGCTCTGCCTTGGACTTGTTTTCCATCAAAAATTTGTTGTTGTATTTAAATGGTGGTAAGGAGCGCGTAGACATGGTTTTTTTACGATAGAATTTAAAGAGAGATTGGGTGTTTCCACCCCGAATGACTTGTTCCTCCCTTTGCCTGTGCCATAACTCAACTGAGTCCGAAAATGATCGTCTTGCCGTATTATAAGCAAGCAAGGACTCCGCATCGTGCTTCACTTTATATCGTCTCCATAGCTTTAGTTTGTTACGTTTCAACTTGATTATGAAGGATGGAAGACGAGTATTACATTGGTTACGTTGAATTCGCTGTGGCTTTCTGCTGCACTTCAAATGAGTTTTCAGAACGACCAAAAAACAATTCCATGCATCATGAATATTGTGGTGGACCGAGAAGATTAACTCGTTCCAGTCAATCTTCCTAAGAGACATCCTAAGCATCTGGAAGTCCACCCTCTCCGCGAAAGATGCACCGACGTCACCCTGTTCATCAGGTGAATTAAAACATTGACCAAGATTAAGTTTAAAGGAAACCACACAGTGATCACTATTACCAAAGTGTGGCCCCACATCGAGATCGTACAGAAGCCGGTCGTCATCAGTGAATATGAGGTCAAGTATATTAGACCCGCGCGTTGGTTTATCAACACGCTGAGTAATGCTCAAGGGTGCCAGCAACTCAAGAAAGAGACTATGATGGGGGTCACTGGCACGCATAGTAAGCCAATCTACAGTTGAGAGGTTGAAATCACCCAGGATCACATTTGCGTGCCCCTCGTTTAAGGACCTGGTCAAGTATTGAGAAACATCTACCACTGCGTTGTCCAGTCTACTGTTGGGAAGGTAACACAAGATAAAGGTGAGATTGAGATGCGGCATGGAGATAACCATCCCCTCCACAGTGGTCGAAACATCAACCAACACTACTGGGATACTAACCCGATGGAGAATTAACAACCCTCCCCCCCTACTGCCACGGTCGCGTCTCACAACCATATACCTGTTTTGATCCACAATCATCGCACTAGTGAAGTCTTTGTGGAGCCAAGACTCCACCACAAAAATAACATCAAAACAATCATCATTAATCAATGCATTAAAACAACCAATATTTCGCACTACACTACGCGCATTAAACAAAGCACATGTTAAAAATGGTTTAGTTTGATCACGACACTGGTGAGGGATTTGCATTCCACTGGGGACTTCCCCAATTACACCAAGATGTTTTCCGATGGAACATGCAGCAGTGACAGCTTCTGTTGCAGCACTATCTTGCCTCGTGCCGTTAAATGGATTTTATCCCTGGCAAGTAGTGTATGATCTTGCAAAATTTCCTTATCCAATGACAGAAAAGACAGATTATTTTCTACACACATTTTCCTAATGAGATTATTAGTATGAAGCACCAACAAGTCAGTATCCCTGTTTTCTCTCCCTAGTCTAGGAAATAACCCGACCATGGTGATACGGGATTTAGGGCATGCAAGCTTGAGTGACGATGAAAAATCCGATAAGTACATAGCAATGCGGTTTGGTGGCAATTTCCCAATATTGTTTGTTCCTGCGCAGATGGTAAAGGAGCCACTTCGGTCGCTAGTATTTAGTAGTTCGGCGAGGGTATTTAGTAGTGGTGGCAAGGGTTTCGAAGTCGAAATAGATTCCTGATTTTTCCTCGTCAGGGATTCCGTGTTTAGAAGCTGACGAAACAACACTTTAGATTGAGGCAGGTTAGGTGGCGGTGGTAGCAAGAGTGTCCATAGGCGGGTCCTCCGGGTCCTCACACACCACTGGTCCTTCCATGCAAAACCTCGTCTGTCGAAGGTGCTTCATAGCGATACAAGTGAACTCCGCCCAAGGTATAAAGCCAGGGCCTTCGTTGAACGGATCTTCCATGGTACCCTTCTCCTCCTCACCATCCGAAAGTTCGTCACAGAAATCGTCCAACTTTCTCCTCAATTTTCCACTTCGTTATTTGATGACGTCAACGCACTATTATCCACTGGCCGACTGGCCTGAGACACGCGGCGACACACGGCGACTGAGGGGCGACAGGCCTTTTCCCTTCACTCTGCGACTCCCTTGTCGCTACCGACTCGTCCATTCCTGCCAGCGACGCACCAACTGACGGAGTATTAACGATCGGCACGAATTTATTCAGGTCACTCCTCAAGAATGAACCCATTAAGTCCAGTAGCTTAGTGTACTGGTCCGCACCGGCACCCACTAATTCTGGCTTATTAAGAGCTTTAATTTCAACTAGATTTTTGTCTCTCGATCCGCTATTCCCAGCCCCGGGAGCGGACGATCGACTGCTCTTGTTATCTCTTACCTTGGTCGCCGAAGCGCTGTTGTTTTTCGATTTTGAAGAGCTCTTAACTAAGTCGCTCCTACCTCCGGACTTCGAGCTGCCCTTGTCGCCAGTCGCCGATTTTTCCCTCACGTGACACGTCTTTCACTCGCGGTTGAACAAAGGGCGACTCGCCCGTCTCTGTAGCACTTTTGTCCGCAACCGTGGCCAGTCCTAAGTTGGCTAAGTCTTCCTGGTTTAAGGACACGTTGCTAGGTTCACTAACGCTATGTTTTATAGCCGGTTGCACGATTGCCAGTATGTCCGTCATGAACTTATCAAATTTCCGATCGATAGCACCAACCGCCGACGACAATTTTCCATCAATTCTCGTCTCCATCCCCGTGACTTTTTCATCAAACACTACGTTCGCTGTTGCTTGCATAGTTTTTAATAGGTCAGCCTCCGACCATGCAGCCTCTTCTTGATAATTAATATTTTCGATCGGCAGTTCTGTGGGCCCATCTTCCCCCGGCGCCAACACACTCTCCTTGATGACGGCAAACTCGTTCTCGTTCACGGTCGGCGCCATCTTGCCTTTGTCCAAAAAAATTAAGGGCAACTCCGGGTCTTTGCTCATAATGGCCAAACGATCGTCTATAGACGGTAGCAAGGCCAACCTTCTTGCTTCTTCTTCCTTGGCCCTTTGATCCTTTCGTTGATCCGACTTCTTCCAAGTGGCCAAAACTTCCTTTACCGTGGTTCGGTGATGCAAATCACAAAGGTCGCACACCTTTGAGACGAAATCACACGGCCTACACACGCGGCACAAGGGGTGAAAATCCCGGGGTTGTTTTTTACAACTACACTTCTCAAAATGTCCCGACTTGAGTTTAGCACGAAGTAGGGCTTCTGTTTCTTTCACTGTGGCCATTTTCCTGACGACCCCAACGATCTTCGTAATTAAAAACCACCAAACACGTTCAAACTAAGAGCCAGCGATGCTAGGCACGACCATCTACGGTGCGTGCGACGGGACTAGACAAGATGGCGCCCTCCTTGGCTAGGAGGAGCAGCGCCCCTGGCGGAGATGGAGAAAAGTTTTAGAGGGAACAAGAAAAATAGGAATTTTTTTGGTAGTTTGAGCAGTGATAGCGTAAAATAGTGATTTTAAGCATTATTAAGGAAGGTAAGTATTTACAGGTAGTAAGAAACATTAACTTTGGTCAAAAATTTGTAATGACTTCGTTTTACGTGGCAACTATGTACAGGACCATGTTAACCATTGCCCTAAAACATGCCCTAGAAATACAAACCATTGCCCTAAAACATGCCCTAGAAATACAACAGTAACATTTTGTTCTAGTGCAAGATTAATCAACTAGGGGCAATAATTGCCCAAACTTACAAAATGTATGAAGTTAATTTGACTAAATAAAATCTAAGGGTGGTGCTATTCAAAAGGGAGGTGGGGGAAGGTGGAAGGCTGCTTTCCACCTTTGTGTTAATATTAAAATGTAGTTTTGCATAATAAATGAACACACAATTCAAATTTTGATTCACAAGTATTGGAGTAAGATTAGTTTACAGGAATGTAATTACTGCAACTTTTTTTCAAAGGCTAGCCCTTATAGATACAAATTGAAAAAACAAAATAGTTTAAAATCGAAAAAGAAAAAGAATGGAATTTCGAAATCGAATAATAATCAAAATCGAGGTGTTCTTCCCCAAAATCGATCGAAATCGAATCGAACCCAAATTTTTAAAACCGCACTCCCTTACTGGGGATAGGCTTGAAATGCGGAAGGGGACGAGACGCATCGGCACACCAAATCCCAACGATTTGCTAAGCTTTCTACCGCATGGGGAATTTGCACCAGTAGGCTGAAATCTGGTATAAACTTGTTACAGTTAAAAGACAGTATGCTAGTGAACCACCTTTTTATATCTGACAACTAAATCTCATCTACTTGGCGGCAGTGTGTCTAGATACTATCGTAGCGTTTGCGAACTGCAGCAAAAGCCAAGGTGCACACAACACATGAACTTTCGCTACAGTTTCTGGTTGTACATATTTCAAAGCCAAATGTCGGATGGGGCAACCTGGGAAGCCCTAAAAAAAAAAAAATTTTGTGCTTGTAGAGAGCGACTGCGCTTAACTCGTGAGGGCAACCTCCCCACATTTCCCACAAAACGTAAACTTAGCTCTTTCCGCAAATGAAACATTTTACAGTCTGAAGTAGTGTTTTAAACAATGTGGATAGCCCCTATGCAACTCGAAATCTTTTAAACAACGTGGGCTCCCCTATGCAACATCACAGCAAGTGTCGACCCATATTGTTATTGCAGAAAGGAATATTTGGACATCAGACGCGACAGACGATTCACAGTTGTAAGTTTTTCATAAAAAAAAGACTGAATCAACAGTTCCGAAAATAAAGGGATTTGGATTTTTGCCGATTAGTAATACTGGTAATGTTTCAAAAGTACAAAATAGGTGTGGATAACTGTTCTTGACGATATACAGTATGGTATCTGGCTAAAACATCGCCGCCGAAAGAACGTGTGACAAAAAAAAAAATAGAGAGCAAACATCGCGAACGAAACATAGCACAGATGAAACATCGCAAATAGAATTGAAAAAAAATTTTGTGTTGTTTTTTAAAATATTTAATAAGTTGGAAGTTAACTTTAGAAAGTGGAAGTTTTATAAACTTATTTAAATGTGAAAATTTCAGCTGTCAGGCGATGACATTCTCTCCTACCCCTACGCTCCGAATAAAATAAAACAAAATAAAATTACCAAGCTTATTTTAACTTGGAAATTGTACTGTTACGTCGTTTCACTGGTGAGCTGTTCAAAGCACATGGAGCCGGCAAGGAGAAATGAGAAAATGGAGAGTTCTGCAACGACGAAGTTCAGGGCCTCACAATTGAAAATGGGCAATTGCGCAAAGCCAACGCTGAACGGATGCCAAACAAAGCACAGGGAGAAAGTAACAGTGCTTACTTTGTCAATTCAATATTTTGCTGTTAAATAACCATGCAGTTTCTTTTCATGTTGATAAGAAGCAATATCACTTCTACGGTTTTGGCCTCAAAGGTTTTTTTTCCCCATAGTCAACTTATTAAGTTTTCTGCCCTTTTCACAACTAACTTAATTTATGATATGCAAGGTGATAGGTGCTTTTACTCGGGG
>JAHWFP010201657.1:16285-37492 GCA_023313725.1 Lithobius niger | reverse complement strand
TTAGTTTATTTTACGAGCATTCTTCACATGCTTACGTTTCTTCAATCTCAACTTTTTGCAGACACTAGCAAACAATCGCTGAATTCGTTCGCTTCGCTCACTCAGTCAGCGCATGCACTTTAGTTGTTTTGTTTATTCTTGTACCTTCCCCTTACTTTTTCAAGATTTCGGCAGCATTAGGATTTATTTTCGACATGACAAGCTATGCTTTTAGTTGCTTGCAGTTGATAGACACATGTAATTTAGGACTGTGAACATACAAAAAGTCAGCGAACCATCTTATCTTAGCCGTTACATCAGCAACATTGAGATTTTTTTTGTTTGTTTTCTTCGTTCACATTTAGTCATGCAGAAACCACCGCTACTAAAACAGCAGAACGGGAAGCATTTTTAGCATTATTAGCAAAAACCACGCGTGCTCATGAATGTTCGTATTGTTGCGTAACCATCATCTAACGTGCATCCCTTTATTCTTACGCAGTCCACGGCAACGTGAATGTTTGCTTATTTTGTCCTTCGTTACAGTTCAGCTTTTAGTTCATCCAGACTTTTACAATCATCTAAGGACCAGTGTTGATTGTTCAATCCATCGTTGCTTGAAATCTTTGGTTGCAACTTGAAAAAGAAACGAAATTTAAATTTCCTGGTGTCAAATTTCAAAACCTTCCCACGCATTTGTCCTGACCCCTACAACCCCCAAACCAACAAGAGGACCATGCTCAGATCACCATGCATCTGTGTGCAAAAGTTCAGCTACGTAGGACGTCTCAACTTTGCGCTAGCCATGAGCAAAAAGTCTATGGGATTTAACATGGGAAAAATCTTATTAGCTAGCTAGACAGTAACATAAAAACAACGTTATTGACGCATTTTTTTTTCTATGATTGGTAGACACTCACCCTTTAAATTTTAGTTTTTCTTAATCTCTAACCCTTCCCCTTATATTTTCCACAATTTGAAACATTTCCGTCGCATTGGTATTTATCCTCAACATGCCAAAATATGCTTTCAGTTGTTGACAGTTAACAGACACATGTCTGCTAGTGAGCCGCCAAAAAAGGTTTCAAAGGGTTTAACGAGCGGTAACCACTCCTGGTCATCTGCCCGAAGCCCTTAGGCCCTATGAGCCGCCGGTTAAAGGGTTATGAGCCCCCTTTTTATCATTAACAATCACTTTTTTAACAATCGGATGTCTACAATGGGATGATCTACTGTTACTTGGCGGCGACACACTATCGTGTGTCTAGATTAAATATCAAGACACACGCTAGTGTGTCGCGTCATGTTAGGCTACAAACATTACAACAAACATCACATCAATTCAATTGTCGAGGTTGTAAACCATTGTAGCGCGACGCCATAGCGTCAGTGTCTTATATCTTGAAACATAATTGGGCACATTTCAGGTACTTGGGGAAAAATAATAATGCGGTACAAAAGCTTAAATTGTGTTGAAATCAAGAGCAATGACCCACCTGACAAAAATTAACTCGTGTAGGAATGCCAGCTAAGCTGCTTTCAACGCAAAATCTGACCCTCAATAACGTTGAAAATGTATACTAGTTACTCGCTCATCCCTCATCCCGTAGGGTGATTATTCATCGATACCGAGATAACGGGAAGGCTTTCAGCTATGAATTTGAATGAATGGGTGCAGTACAATACGAACTGCGTATCTTTTATGGTTTGAAGCCTAGGGGTGTAACGAGGATGGCGTGGGAGGGCGCGTAAGTACTAAAATACTGTTGTAACCATAGTTAGTATTGTCGGCGTCGTCTCTCATCGGACGGCCAAAGTTCTGACAATAACAACGCGTATACTGACGTGCGTGCCTAGACACACACTAGTGTATCACGATAGATCTAAACAACGTTGCAAAGAAATTGTATTCACGTCCAATTCACGAAAAATAAACCAACTGTGGGGGGGGGGGGAGATGAGGCTTAACGGCGCGTTGTTTAACCTACTGTAAAAACAAAGCAAAATAAACAAATCCCAAAACTGGTAAAGAGGCCACCAAATTGAGAGTGGTTCGGCCCTTCGAACAATTATATATCAATACACCAAAACTAAAAAAAAAAAATTACAACAAAATTAAAACCAAACCAAAAATCTATAAAGAGGTGACTAAGTTGATAATGGTTCGGCCTATAGACAAAAGGTAGTAGCAAAGTGTTGAAAACCAATTTCTTGTTGACGTGGCACTTTATTACAAATCTGCACGGTAGTGGGGTTGAGTCTAATATACAATTTAAAAAAAGGAGTGATATCATATCAAAAACCAAAACTGGTAAAAGGGGCCGCCAAGTGCCGAATGGTTCGGCCTTTCAAAGGAGTGACATCAACACACCAAAACATTCACCAACTTAAATCGCACCAAATAATACTTTGGACGTTAAATGAAAACTTGAACATTGCTACCGAAAGTAGCAATGTTCTAGTTTTCATTTAACCTTCGAATTATTAAGCGGTGCGATTAACTTGTTGAATGTTTTGGTGCGTTGATATCACTCCTTTGAAGGGCCGAACCATTCGGAACTTGGTGGCCCCTTTTACCAATTTTGGTTTTTGATATATCTTTGACTTGTCTCCCTCTATCCTTCATATAATTTACAGCGATTAATGTGAATTTATTTAAATGTATCCTATAGCAACAGTGTGGCGTAACTGTGCTTCTGGGGTTGACAAAGTCAAATGGCCCCGCGGCCTAGAGGGCCCCGCACCCCACCCACCACCCAATTGGAAAAAAAAATTATGACAATTTACAAGAATACGTTAAAAACTAAAATAAAACTTTCGAATAAGGAAAGAACTTTTCCTGTGCTCTGCAGCTGTCTTCTGGTCTGGGCCCATACTTTCATTCATGATGCCCAAGGCTAAAATAGTGAAGTTTGTACGTTAGGATTCTTTGCAGTGGTGCACCCAAGTGAGGGAGGGGCGGGAAGGCGGTCCGCCTCCTCCCCCTCCTCCTCCCCAAGACCTGAAGTTGAAAAAAAATTGGTAGAAATGGATAAGGCATTTACAGCAACCAAAAAATTCTGAACAACGGCTTTTCTTTTACTGTTTCAAAGGTGTTAAAATTGATGAAAATGTGTTGAAAGTGTGTTGACCTAAAACACTTACCCTCCTTCCGTAGACCCCTAAATTTTTTTTTCTCCTTCATGAATTCCTGGGTGCACCACCAATTTTTTGTAATTGCCGTTTTGTTTTTTAGAGGGGCCCTTGATGTCGTAATTACGCAACTCCAGAGTAGGAGATGCCACCACTCCAGTCAGTCCACTTTTCCCTAAAAATATTGAAAAGCAAGTCTCGACGTTGCCTGGTCCCAAAAGCAACAATTTTCTCAAATGGTCACAAAAACCACCGCTTGGGGGAATAGGAGTTAAATTGAACTTCCCAATCCAAATTCATTTTATGTCGGTCCTCTTTTCCCTAAACCACCTTGGCCATGCATGCTTAAACTTGCTTCGCTCCTTCCTTCGTTTGTGAAGACATTAAAGCCTCTTATGCGCCATTACATTTTCATTTTATTTCGTTTTGTTTATCCATTTCATTCAAGAAGGAGAACCAGAGGTGAATCCAGAGGCGAATTTTCGAAGGCGAACCTAATTAACCCTTCCTGACTCCTTTTACTGTTCGACTCTAACAACAAATCCGCGTTGGGAGAAAACCGAGGAAAATCTTATTGTCTTTAAAGAGAATGTCCAGTCTTCCACTTACAAGTTAGGGCAAAGATGTTTAGATTTCATGTTGTAGTTTACGGTGTAGATTTGAAACAACTTATGCAACGACGTTGACTTTCAGTTCGCAACTTAGATCGATATAAGTCATCTCTAACCTGACAAACTGAAAACAGAGGCTTGCTTTGCACATAAATTAAAAAACAAAATTTAACTTCATATTACAAAATCATCGTCAAGTATGACCTGCCCCAAGACACCTGCACCTCCCTAATCACATGACAAAATACCACCCGCAAAAAATACCAGAGACAGAATACCAAGGGTTACAAATAACAAGGCTAAAAAATGTAGTATAAAAAACACCACCAAAAATTACTGTAAAAGTTCATTGAAGAATTTTGATGCTACTTTTCAAAATGTTGATTGTTCCTGTGTTGATGGAACGTCGTTTGTAACGCTTCCATCGAAGTCGGCCTTTTTCTGCAGCCTGAAGACAAAACATTTCCCATCTAGACGCAATCTTCCCCTCCTTTGTTACCACCTACAAATTCCATATCCCGCGAAGCGATATAAGATTAGAAAACAAAAACGAACTCGTCTGATGCTTAAAAGGAGGTAAATCCTTCCGGTATATCGTGCGACCCGATGAGATTGCAGTTGGCAACATTTACACATGATAGAGTTAATGTCGCCAAATCACCTTGCACGCAAGAAAAAAGAAGAAAATAAATGTGTTTGCAACATTTACATACGTTTGAACTAATGTCGCAAAACTGAGTCAAGCAGGAAAGCCAACAGGGATTTATGTTTCTTTAAGGTATAGATTTAACTGATCCAAAGTCAACACAGCAAAGGAACACAAATAAACTTTCCCTGTGAAGTTTCAGATAATGCAGTGTTGCTGTACTGTTTAGTCCACGTGAAACCTTACTGCTGTATTCAAAAGTTTTACCATTTTTACTTTTGCACACGATAGATCAGCTAATGACTGGTGCGTTCTACTGCGGCTAAATGATATCGCTGGAATATGTTTGAAAATTAATCGTCTTAGTGTGAGTAGCACAGCTCTACAGGTATACAGGGTTCGTGCAAGTCCATTCTGTTTCATCGTTTCATTATCATCATCATCATCAGACATATAATACGCCAGCAACAGCTACACCCGGCGCCGGCAACGCCGCCATACCGAGGTGAATACGCATGCGCCACAATAACAAGCGCTTAGCCGCAGACCAAATCTTCCATTTTAACACTCTTTCGCAAGTCCAGGCATGATCACGCAAAAAATGGCGCTACAATAGTGTTTTTTGACCGTACTTTTTTATTTACCCTAAACGGATAAGTATGAAACAACGACTGAAGGGGCTCTTCGCGCGCTACTACATACATCGAGATTTGTGTAATCCTAAAACGTATGACGCAAGCAATCGTGAAACTCCGGGTGTGGGCTCATTGTGTGTGCGACCACACATGCCAAGACATGTACGACACATGCGCTTAGCGTTAACACGGATGATTTGGTCAGCGGCTATGCGCTTTTGCCATAATATACGTACTCCAACGCCATTTGTCGTCGCTATGCGTCAATAGAAGAGGAGTTGGGAGCATCAGCATCAGCATTAACATCGGCCGGGTGGGCGTTGGGAGCCCTTTTGCTGTTTTCGTTAGGTTTATGCTACTACTTAGGCCTAACGTCGTCGGATCTTTGTTAAACTTTATAGGGGGATGTATTTTGAACTGCAGAGTTCGTTTTCCGGTTTTGGGCGTTAAAGGCGCCTGTTCACCATTTCGGTAGCGTTGCCCATTTTCTAAACGCAGCATCCACGTTCCAGATTCTCCGTCATCCAATAGGCTGATGTGGGTCACGTGAGCTCGTTTTAATTATGAAAATTCGTGGCGCTGCAACGAAGTGTTATTTCGTTTTTTTTTTTATTTACCGCTATTTTCTTTGTATTGCTCGACGATTCTGCGGTGCTGCATCTAAGAGTTGAAAAGGTGAAAAGGCACCTTTGAGCCTATTTTTAGCCCTATTTTAATATCACTATTCAATAGACAGTTTACGCTCATATTCAATCTGTTAACACTAGGACCCGTTATTTTTGACGGAATTTCATCTTGCTTCGATATAAAGCGTGTTGTCGCATTCTAGCATACACACTGGTTGATTACGACTTGTTGGGAATTTTGGGATAAGACTGTCGGCCCCAGATACCAATATGCATTAGTAATGAGGTGATTCAACATTTTAATGGACCACTCCAGAAAAGTGGCTGCGCGTAAACAGACTCGTCGCACGATTATGGTTATGATTTCTTATGGACTATAATGAATAATGTTCACTTTAGGTTTTATAAATCAGCTTACTGCATGATTATATTTAAAAATTAATTAAACCGTGGAAGAATACACGTAAATAAAAATCATAAACGCCCACATGTGCCCCCATAAGTGAGTCTTTTATGTGGAATTAGTGCATCACCTACGGCAAGTGTGGCCCCCGACAATTCGGTCTCAGAATATTACAGGTAGCGAAAATTCGGTCCCGTTTAAAATATAATCCGTACAAAAATTCGGGAAAATAAATAAACATAAACTTGCTAGAATAGCCTGATTACTTTTTTGAACGTAAATGCAAATATGTTGAGATTCTTAAAGTGCTATAAAATGCCACTTTAAGAATCTCAACATATTTGCATCTGCATTTGGAAAGTTATCACTTTGCACAGCAGCCTCGAAATCGATTGGGGAGGTTTAGAATTTAAACGGGACGAAAGCCAATGGGCTCGAGATTGGTTTAATAAATACGGATGCAAACCTATTTACGTTGCCTTTTGGACTTATATGTCAGACTGCCTCAGCGGGGAATCGAACCCGGGACCTTGGAAATCAAAGGCCAAGGTCCTACGTGCCTTCAGGCCGTGTCAGTATGGCTCAGCAGTAGGACCTTGGCCTTTGATTTCAAGGTCCTGGGTTCGATTCCCTGCTCAGGCAGTCTGACATAGAAGTCCAAAAGGCAACGTAAATAGGTTTGCAGCCGTATTTATTGAAGGTTTAGAATTAGCAAATCAGCTGTTAGGCTAAAACTAAATACTACAAAATTATTACAAGCGCCCTTTTTTTATTCCAATTTGTTGATAGAGTTCAATAAAAAGAGAAGCACTGGAAAACTTATCCACCAGGTTTAAGATTTCAATAAGCGTTGTAGGTGACATTTTATTTTGTTAGGCCCGAACTGTGCGAGACCAAATTTTTGGGAATGAATCGTAGGGGTCCGAATTTCCGCTGGATCGAATTATCAAACACCCAAAGCGAACATCACCGACTGAAGAAGTCCAACACCTCACCAACGAGGGGTGATTTTCATCGCTGCCATTTAACGTGGAATGTTTTCATGTTCCTTTCTTTGAAAGTTCTGTACGGTTTATTTTGAAGGTCCGCAACACAGGAACTAACTAGACGATCAGGTTTTACACTAATTCTTCAAAATATCTTGATATATTCGCACAAATAATTCCCCTCCCCACCCTGGATATCTGTCCACTATATAACGCAAATTTTCGACAGCTCAGGCCCGTATTTGTAGAACCTTCGTCTTATCACATTATCACAGCAAGATGTGATAAGAGGAAGATTCTACAAAAACGGACCTGAAGAAGCCAGATGTACTTCTAAGCTGTCGAAAATTTGCGTGATATAGTGAACACATATCCGGGGGGGGGGGGGGGGGATTATTTATGCGAATATATCAAGATATTTTGAAAAATGAGTGTAAAACCAGATTGTCAAGTTACTTCCGATGTTCCTTTCTTTTTTTTAAGGTTGGTATTTAGTGTAGGTGGCATTTTGGTTAGTGGTACTTTGATAGTGCAAAAACCACGGTCTACTTCAAGTGTTTAAGTCTTAATTTTATTCCCACTTCTCTGCTGCCTATTCTTTGGGGTTGGGTGGGAGGTGACGAGTATACATCTAGTTTAGACTATTGCTTTCATCTTTTTTTCTTAGTCTGTCCCGTAGTTTGAACGAAAGAGCCTTGTCACATAGTGTTTGTCCTGTACCAAAAATAAATTTGTTTTCGTACAAACACTTTTTGTTTTTATCGTTCTAACGTGTTTGTCGGCGGTTTCACCATTACATATTGCTAACTCAATTTCAAACTTATTTAAGTTTGAAATTGAGTCACCAAATCCAATCTGCAGTCTAATGCGAAAAAAAAGACATTACATCTTATTCCCCAATCATCGCGAATGCCAATTCAGACGTAATCGCCAATTGGACGGTAGGTCTGCGACAACATTCGCTTTTCCTAGTTCCGCATCATAGGCAATCTATCTTACACAATGCGTGCCTTTATATTTCAAACTTGTGTAGTTATTACATTTTGTAATTTTCTTCAACCACAATATATTCATACAGAAGAATTATGATGTGACCCTTAACACCACAAATCGTTCGTCTCTAACTACTACGATTTGTTTGGTTATTGCTCTTTGAATGTCTTGGGAAATACGTTTCAAATCCACCCCAAAGCCAAAACTGGTATACGAGAAGCCGCCAAGTTTCCAATAAGGGTCGGCCTTTGAAAGTAACGATATCATTCAACCAGGGAAAGGCCGCCAAGGTTAATACTATTCGCCAAGTTAATCGCACGTACTAATAGTTCGAAAGTTAAATGAAAACTAGAAGATTGCTATGGAGGTGAGCAATCTTTAAGTTTTTATAAAGTATTTATCAGTGCGATTAACTTGGCTAAGAAAATTAACCTTGGTGGCTTATCCCTGGTTGAATGATATCACTACTTTCTAAGGCTGACCCTTTTTGGAAACTTGGCGGCTTCTCTTATACCAGTTTTGGTTTTGGGTGGATATCACAACTTTCATAGGCCTGTGAATACAAAGAATTCCACTGTCTAATAGTCACCTCTACCTTTTTTTGTCTGGTGGTGTTTTATGTCAATAAATTTGTAATTCATAATTTTTACATTTGCTATTGCCCAATTAGCTGTTCAATCAGCCAAACTGATACGGTTTGGTTTATTGTATGCCCATGTTTTACATGCTTAAGTTTGTTCAATCCCTTTCTTGAGCGTACTGGCAAACAACGCTGATTTTCGTTCGCTTCGCTCACTCAATCAGCGCATCCCCTCAGTTGCCCATCCCGAGCTTAATTTTAATCACGCAATGAAGCTGGAATCGCTCACTCATTCACAATTAATCTCATCTACTTGGCCGATCGTCTACTTGGTGGCATCACACTAGCAGACGTCTAGCATAACCATCAAACTCGACACATAACTAAGACATACTTCTTTGAAAAAATTTACTTTTTTCCTACTTGACTGGACCCTGTGCTCACGATCTGCATTGTGTTCCAAATTTACCATGCAATGATAGATTCCTAATCTCTTTTCTGTTGTAACTTCCGTAGTTTAGCTCCATGGTGTATTCAAGTACCTTAGCAATCGCATACTAAAAAATTCACTGATCAAATGTCACATAATATAACACTCCCTGAACGGTATCCAACCAGCAACCAAGGTTAGTTTATATATTATGTCGTTGATTGATTGTATGATTGGGTTTATCAGGGCCCTGGCCCTAAGCAAACAGTTAAATAATTGCGAGAATAGTTATTTTGTTAAAACTCGAGTGAATTGTTGCGGTGCATAAGTACTGAAACGGTGCGCGTATAACACTTAATCATGTTATAATAGACTGTTGGATAACAATACAAACAATGGTTACAACAATAATTGTGCATTTACGCGCCATTTCAGGGCCATGTACTTCTAGCTGCAACGCCCATTTTGCAAAACGACACTCTCCCGTACTACTCTTTACCTATGTGCCAAAATTTAGATATGCAAACTTTTCGAATAAGCTGTAAACCATGCGCAATGGCTGTTTGCTGTGACGTCACCATGAGTTAGCCAATGACGAACGAGAACAACGGCTGGTTGGCTGTCTGACTGGACTAGCACAGACACGTGATATGCACGTCACACCAAACAGCCATGGCGCGTTGTGTAGACGTGTTTTAATTATGAGAATTAACCATGGGAGCCTTGACCTTAGCTAGTAGTAGTTGCTATAAAATAACAACATAACTATTTTAGCTAGCCAGTAATACAAATCAAGGTTATTGAGGGCACGTTTTCTCCACAAAGGACACCTTTCCACGCTTTAATTTTGTGGTATTCTTCGTTACTGGACCCAAGACACCTGACTCCAACGATTTCCAAATATTTTTACCGCATGGGGAATTTACACCAGTACGCTGAAATCATGTATAAGATCGTTACAGTTAAAAAAAAATCAGTCTGCTAGTGAGATTGATTGATTCATTCATTGGTTTATTACGCAGACAATTGGTCCTGGACCACGCATTCTGCGACTAACTACATATAATTACACAGAGAAAATAAGACACAGAGAAAAACATCGAACATAGAGAAGTACACCGGGAGCAACAAAATCAAGGAACCACCAGAACACAGATTAGAGCACACAGACCCCGGAGTTGGTGCAAGGAGAGGGAAAGGTGAAAAGGTAAAAAGGTGACAGCGCGAGACACATACTACAAACGAATTCCAGTATCCCGAACAAAACGTGCTACAGCCGACAGCCTGCCTGTAGACGTGCAACCATCATTCAGAGATAGAATACCATCCACAGATTGACCGGCATGGAAGTATCGAGCTGGATCCACCCGCTGAACACGGAAGACCGGACAGTGAAGCAGAAAATGCTCCGTTTGAGATCCACTAGACACACCAGAAACAAGGGAGAATCTGACCAGCCCATGCGATGATGATGAGCCTCGAGAAGGGAATGCCCAGTGTGCAAACGCGAGAGAGTCCTAGCAGTAAGCAACGGTAATCTATCAAAGACTGATGAACGACTGCAAATAGAATGATTGTGGAAGAGATCGCGTCCTGCTGTTGACGCGCGCCACTCTGTCCACAAGTCCATGCACCACCCGGTGAGCACTGGACGCCTCGACCGGACAGACAAGTGAACACAGAGAGACCCTACACCACTATCAACAGCTCCCGCCTTCGCCAGGCCATCCGCGAGAACATTCCCATGCAAACCTGCATGGCCGCGAACCCAACACGAAAAAACCTGGCTACGATGCTGCGCTGTCCACAACTTCCCACATATGGAATACACAACCAGGTCTCGTAGGTCAAGAGGCGCCACAGCTCGCCGGACAGTCTCAATTGCCGACTCTGAGTCAATGTAGATAACAAAGGCAGGGAGAGCAAGATCCAAAGCAATATCCAATGCCACAGAAATCGCGCAAACAGAGCTGGCGGGCACTGCATCCAGCCTGAAACTTCTAAAAACCTTCATGGACGGGACAACAACTCCTAAACCACCATCTCAGGTGTCACGACGAAAAGACGCATCACAGAACACCTTACAGAACTCAGCACCACCTAACCGCTGCACACCGAACACAGACACCAGGGCCGGACACCACACCCAAGGACAAAAAGGACGAGCAATAGCCACATCCATAGGGCTACAAGAAGATAAACGACGGAGGAGAGACGCCCCGTAACCAAGACACCCCAACGCGGCACGAGAAACAGGCCCTAGGCTGCAATAATCGCCAACTATACGACCAACTGGGTCATACATGCCGCAGCTAACATTGCACAAAACGCATAAAACCAAAAGCAGCTCAGCAGCCCGAATGTGAAGTGGAGGCTCACAGCTTTCAACCCAGAGGGCTGGAACAGGGAGTAGAGACCAGACAGCCCGTTACCAGGCGGAGACAAACATTCACCACCACCTGAAGGGAGCGCACATGCCGCTGGTACGATGACAGGAAGGACAGGTGGTAATCCAAAGACGCGCGAATAAACGTCCTGTAGACCGCCAGAAGCGAACCCCCGTGTCGCCTAGTGAGTCGCCATATGACAACAATTACACTCTAACAATTGCGCTGTAACAATTACGCTCCAAACAACAATGAATCATCTACTTGGTGGCGACACACTAGTGTGTGTCTAGATGAACTCACCGAATGTTGGTTTTTTCATTTGCCAAACGGCGAGTGGCGACCGACACTGGAGAGGGTTGTAGTTAACTCTACGATTCATTCCAGACATGAGCCGATTCGCCAAAATTCACCAGTGAAAAGTTTCGCTGTCCTCACCATGACAACAAGAAATATTTGCGTGTATAGAACTGAGCATCGTAGCTGAACGGTCGGATCGGTCGGTTTTTTTTTTAACATGTGTCGACTGTCAAAATGGGGGAAGGGAGAGTATGTTAGAAGGAAATAGAAACGCCACACAAAATTTGTTTAGTTACTTACAATCACCATTCTTGTTGGCCGAGCGAGCGAAGCGAGCGAGGTCGAATACTCGACTGAAATTGGATTTTGTGCGTCTGTCATACAAATGGAGCATAGGTGCCATATGAATACCGGAAATATTATTCTCGCTCAGCCGAGTACTGTGATATTCAGTACGTATACATCATCAATTTCTTTGTTAAATACACCATCCATAAACGGATTCGGAGGCTAGGTTTCTGGTACTTTCCCAACCAACAAGTCGTATTTGTTTGGTACATTTTTGCAGTTTGTAAATTCGTTAAAATCAACTTGTAAGTAGTACTAGGAGTAGTGGGCACTTATTTAACACTGATTATAAACAAAGACATCAAGTGTGCGTAAAAAAATGGGTTATCTGATAGAAGTTTCATTTTACTTTGTTAAAATGTTATGCGGATAAAAAATTTAAGATTTTTAATTGAAATAATAAACTGTTGAGAAAATTGGATCTCTTTAGTGCTGTTGTGATTTGCGACATTTTTTTTCTGTTCGTAAAGCACAACAGCACTTAAACAGCTGAAATTTTCTTAATTGTACATTTGATTATTTCAAGTAAAAACCTTAAATTTTTTTAACCGGGTAGCTTTAAAGAAGTAAAGAGAAACTTCGAATATATAACCCTTTTTTTTTTTACGGCACACTTGACGTTTTTGTTTGTAACAGGTAGCTGGAATCAGGCAAGTTTCGCAAGTATCAATTCAATTCAAAGGTTTTTGTTGGGGCCTCGGCCCTAGGCCCTAATGCTAAGTACACAGAACTCATCACCATACACACTGATACAACAATACAACTTCACAATACTGCATTGCAAGTATTTTGCTAAAGTAAAAATAACTGCTTCAATACTTGTGCGGCCAAACAAGTTTTCAAAATTTGCTTTCTATTACTGTACACAAAGTTCTGTAGGAACTAACGGAAGTCTTTTATACTGAGGCTAGTACGAAAGTTTTGTAGAACACTTCAACGCTTACATTTTTTCCCTTTTCTTGTAGGGTTGAAGGAAGAACAACACCAACAACATTCCTTCATTTCAAAATTTATCCTTTTATAATTGAAAGTGAGAAAAACAGTACAACGCCAGGAGTGCATTCCACTTACCCCAGACCCTCTTACCTTCCATGCGACACGCGTAATGTAGTTTAGCGACCATGTCAAATTAACCAAGCAGTCATACGTCCAAGTTTAATCTAATTTTGGAAGGCCACTTGAGATGAACTCAGTTACTGAATTCACCTAACTAACTGAGCTTGATCTCCAGTGGCAGTAATGTAAAGTGGCTTGAAAATTGCAGTAACTTCATTTGGGTAGCAATCACGGAGACCGCTGACATGTCTAAAGGAAAAAAAAAATTGTTGACACTCCTTTACAAAATACCGATCCAATCCCGCACATCTCTTAACTGCTGGAGACAGTTTAGCTCTTAATGCATTTCTGTTCAGGCCTGGCCATGACGTAGGACCGAAGGGGTTTGTCGTCCCGTCGTCCCTCGCGCGCGTCTCACAGATGCACTCCTATACGTATAGAGTGTATACTGCGATGCGCGCGCGTGGGACGACGGGACGACAAGCCCCCGTACGTAGGAAGAAACTGGTTCCGGCGTAAGTAAAAAAAATACATATCTCAGTTGAAAAAAAACAAAAAAACTTGTCGCTCTGTTAGTTGCATGGGGCAAGGTGGCCTGATGGTTAGCATGACCGTCTTGTGTACCAGAGGTCTCGGGTTCGAGTCCCCCTCACCCACCCTTGGCATTTTCGGAAAGAGAAAGGCCCTGAGATGTCTCGTGCTCATGTCGGTTGCAGCATGTAAAAGAACCTAGAAATTTCCGATGGGATTTACCTACCAAAATTGTCCCTCTCTCCTTCTGGCACCATGGCTAATGTTGGGAGCGCGTCAAAAAAAGCTAAGCTCTGTTAGCTGTTGTCTGACGACTCCCACAAATTCATCAGCTGCGTTAGGGGTGTAACGTCACTTCCCTTCTTTATTAAGTTGACTAATTTCTCTCTGTAGTTTTAGAAGGTATACAGTGCTGACGGGCTGATGAAACAACAAACTGCAGTCGTCTAGTGCAGAGCCAAGCTGTTTCCAACAGTTGCGAGTTGTGCCGCTGGATTGGATGGTTGTTTTGGAAGGAATTGTTCGTCTCGGGGTGTCGGTTGAAGTAATCCAAAGGGAAATTCTTGTAATCACCCTATTTTACAATGGATTCACAACACAGCATAGCGCAGGGCAACGTAACTTTATTTCCTCGTGTGTTGGCTGCTTAGAAAAATGTACGTACAACTATTTTAATCTCTTTTGAACAAAACACAAAGCTTACCTGAAAGTGAATTGAACATGACAAGTTTGTACTTCTTATGATGATATATGATAGATCACTTACCTATAAGAAAGAAGAGAAAAAAAATGAGTTAATATGCGAGAAACAACATCAAGTGCGATAAACAACATCAACATTTAACACACAACATTTTTCAATTTTAGATTGACGTTGAAGAAAAAATACCGGTTGTGTTTCTCTGCCGTGACTGGAAGCTGCCTAACCTAACCTACCATTTTTTTTTAGCTTATTTATCGATAAAGTAAGTATTCTAACAACAAAAGTTACGATGTTTTTTTTTATTTCGAGTACCGCTCAACTAACTTAACTACTTTGCACGAGCTAGTCGCTTCCCAAAAACAAATGTTTACGTCATTCAAAAAGTATATTTTTACGTGTTTGCATCTCTACTCCTCTTGAAGCAAGGCACCTACAATGACGGAGTAGTAACAAATGAAAGATAATTAAAATGCGCTTCCGTTAGGCCTGTTTTCGTCATTGTCAATTTATGTTATGACCCTCAAATACACTAAATAAACTGAAAAAATTACGACTAAGCTTTTTTTTTTACCCTCAAAAATCGCGAAAAACTGCAAGAATGATGCCAAAGTTTTGTCAAGCGAACTCCGTAAAACTGATGGATTACGTCAAAGTTCGAGCAGGCAAAGTCAACTTATCAGAAAAACACTTGGTTGCAAAAAATAATCTAAAAGGAGGAAATATTTTGCATCATACTACATACAGATCTTAAAATTGGTTTGGCTTCAAATGACTGGATGCTCGGAAAAAAAAAACAGGTTATAATTTTTAAAAGGGCTTCAAACCAGCAGCGTGCACAGATATCCGGGAGGGCAGGGACAAGTTTCAGTAAAAGGGCATACTGAGGCTTTATTTTTCTGTGACCATTTTTTTTATTTGCTTGTCGCTCACTGTTTTACCATTTTTGGCCCCTTTCTTGGCTTCCTGGCTTTCTTTTTGCCCTTTTTGGGGCTCTAGGTTATTTCTCCTCGCTGCGACCAGCATTTTTCAGAGCAGAAAAGCAAAATTGGCCATGTTTTTTCTTCAAAAAGGGCAAAAATTGCATTTTTTCTAAAAAGGGCAAAAAATTGCATTTTTTTTTTCCAAAAAGGGCAGGGCAATGCCCCCATCTCCCCCCTGTGCACGCCACTGTGTCAAACATTCATGTTCTGAAGCACGGAGGTACGTGGATTGAGCGAGCAAAGCGAGCAGTTTCTATGTAAACTAAAACTTTGCAGTGTGTTTCTCGCTTTGCTTCGCTCGGTTTTTCATTTAGCGCTAGTGTCACTTTCGTAGGGCGCAGGCATACAAAACGTCCAAAGAAACAAACTGAGCGTGTCTAGAATGATGTAGGTGAAATGCAAGCGTGCTGACGAATGCGGCGAACGAACTGCGAGCAACAATTGCAATCGGTTTGCGTCGAATTAATCAGAACATCAATTTTATGATGCTCTTGGAATCAAAGAAATTACATGAAGCATGGATCGACGCCAATGGAGTGAGCGTAGGGAATTAACGATATGACTAATTGAATATTAAGTTGCGCGATATTGGCGTAATGGCTGGCTATGGAGGCAAATATGCAAACGACTGCGTCAAAATTACGTTGTTGTCTGTGTTTGCAAGTGAGAGTGACGAACCCAAAGGGAGAGTGCAGGGTGTACGCAAAAAAAAAACATAACTTAAAAATTTGATCAGTTAAAACATACAAAACCTGAAACTCAACGACAAATTACTGCACAAAGCATAAGTAGGTTTTAACGCGCTTCTAGAAAATGATTTAATTTAAATTTTAGATGTGTTATTGGACAAAAAAAATATGGCAGTTGTATTAAATACCATGACAAGCTACCTAACCTAATCTAACCTACAAATGTTTGCTTAGCAATCGGTAAAAAAGTCCTCCAACAATCAAATATTGATTTTGTTTTCCGGCGCACTGATTTCGACTATACTCTCCAAGGCTGTGGGGGACATATCGGTGCAATTGCGCTTCCGGAATTTCCAGCTAAGCCCTGAAGAGACCAGGTGTGCGAAGATTTACAATCCTTAATGACACTATGTCTTTAAAGTTAAAAATACCAACGTTTGAAAGAAAAAAAAAACAAGCTTCTAAAGTTCAGTTTAATGAGAGCGCAAGCTGCGACTCTACATCATTCTTAAACTAATCAATGTCACGAAAAAAAATTGCTTTGCAGGTAAACGTTTCGGCTTGTGTTTGAAGCGCGGGATGGGAACCCCAACCAAAAGGTGCTCCAGACACAAGACACCCCAAACGCAAGGACGACAGGTGGCCACCCCATGCCAAAGGCGCACCCCGTAGGTGTCCCAAACTCAAGGGCATGAAATGGGCACCTTTGGTTGCCGTGCATAATGAGAAGAGAATTCATTAAATATACAGCAACTTGTGTATGTTTATTTAAACAATTGGGACGAATGGTTGCTAGTTCGAATCCGAGTCATGCCACTCCGACAGAACGTAAGTGCATAAAGGTGGCCAACTTTACCACGTTTTTTTCCCGGTGTACGATTTTCGCTGTCTGGCTTCTTTTCCTCTTTCCTTCATATAAACAATACGGTTCCCACCAACATGGAAAACCTGGAAAACTCAGGGTATTTAAATAATGTTTGAAACTCAGAGATAACTAAGGGAACCCTCTGATTTTTTACAAAAAAAACCTGGAAATCTCAGGAAAAAAATTATATTTTTAATTATGCATTTCCCATCTAAAAGCTTCAGCATTTTTAACACAAAACTGGTAAAATGTGTGAAAAAAATTCCTTCCTAAAATTACGGTAAACACCCTGGAAAATGACTTCATCTACTCTGGAACACCTGGAAAACTCAGGGAAATTGATTTCACTACTTTGGTGGGAACCCTGAACAACCTTTCTGAGTTTTTGTTTCCTCCTTAACAATTCGTTTTCAGTGCCAACAGGTGTTGACTGATTATTAGTTATCTGATACTGTCCTCTATCCAGGCCTACCCGCGAATAGTCATTTGGCACATAAGGGGAAATTTTTAGCTTATTTTTTCATCTTTTTTTTCCTTAGCATTTATTTGCGAATTACGTCTAGAAGGTACTCACAGTCAAAAAAAAATTTTAAAAACTTCGAAGTCGAGGTCTGTTACTCTTCTAACAGGCCTTTCCGTGGTGCAACAAAAGCTGGATACAACTGATGTATCTGTATCGTCGTCTTCAACAAAACAGACAATAAATGGATTAGAAAAATCGACCAATGATGCTTGAAATATTTTCTTAAAAACCGTAGGTGAATGTAAACTGCAAAAAAAGTTCATAATTTACTAAAATACCAACACCTAAGTCTGGTAAAGACCGACGGGGAAATAAATTCCGCTAATATCCACAAATTCCAACCCCCTTTTCCCTTCCGCTTCCTCCTTTTTGCAGCAATTTAAAACTCCAATAGTTTTAAAACTACGTTCGTTTTTCCTGATATATTTTGCAGCAAAATACTTGATGGCAGCTTTAAAACTTAAATGGGACGAAGTTTCAGTCAGTATCGATTATTATGGCCACAACCATAATTGCCTTTATATTTTTATTGATATTCCATTATTGTGTACGCGGTTTAACTTGAGTCCTGCAGGTATTGTATGAACGGCTACGTTTTCCTGGAGGGGGCGGCATTAATCGACGGCCGCTATTGTTTTTGTAACCAACTTGGATATCAACAAGGCACTCTCCTACCAAAAACATACAATTGATTATCCGTGTCGTTCTGGGGCGAACTCAAGGTAGGCCGCGGACACCATAATAATATTATTATATGGCTAGGGTACGTTTGCATTATGAACTCGCCTTTGCATTCTCGCAGCTAGAAGCTAGAAATCATCTCAGATTGCAACATGGCGGCGGTTTTAGGTTTGCCGGTTCAAGAGAAAAACAGTCGATAATGTTTAGCTAGGAAGAATTCTTTATCTAATTGTCACGGATTATAAGACTGCAAGCATTTTTTCAAACGAAGTCGGATTTAGCTAATCCAGGAAGCGTTGTTACCACGGCAACGAAACCTTTGCCATCGTGATTAGGCCTACGTAAACGCGCTCTTATACAATAAACTGAAACGGTGAAACTATCAGGCTACGACAGAGAAAAACAGGAAAATTTATGCCAAACGTTATTAGTGGTGTGCAGTCCGAAGCAAAGCAAAGGAGCTTCTTATCCTAACTTGATGTCTGTTCGTTTGTACGCACTATAGCTTTTCACCCCGTCGAGCGATTCATTTCAAATTTACCACATCCAGGCACTCAAGTTCATAAATCAACAAAATTGGGCAATAATAATAATAATAACAATTTTGTCACAATGGCAACATGTCTGGCAAGGATCCTAAGATCCCTAACAGCCAGCCGAAATTAAAAAACAGAAGACAATCACAAATAATGATACAGATTGGCCAAGGGAAGGTGAGGGAATTAGGTATTGGGACACGAATGCCTTACCACCAAGGTTAGACCTGCCAGGGACTCTACGGCCCCCGATGGCATCGCCAAACGTATTGGACACGGGAGGTGTAGGATCGGCCCAAGTAAAAAATAAAATCCAGATGAACAAATCAGACCGTTAAAAAGCAACGTTATATAATACAAAGTATGGCTACGAAAAGTACTAAAAACAAAAGCAACCCAAAAATGGGAATTGTCACCAGCTAAAAATGAATGAATAAATAAATAAAAAACACTTTGTTGCAATAGCAACGGATCAGGCACTAACAGGCAGCCAAGGTTTCATGGGGCGAGAGCAGACTTACGAAAAGCGGAATCATCTTCAAGATTACATGTTTAACTCGGAGGATAAGACCGACGCATAAAAATCCCTAGATTAAGCGAGCTGAAGCGACTCCGAAATGTATGAACTGTCCGCGAGGTGACAATTTCGTCTGGTAAAGAATTCCAAATCCTAACCACACGCAACGCGAAAAAATTACGCCTACAATCTAAATGTGATGTTTGCACCATAAGCTTCAAGGAATTACCTCTAGTCTGATTTAACTCCGACAGGTCAAAAAGAGGCACATCCACCCCAACTACACCATGAATAATTTGGTAGGTAAGAATAAGATAAATTTTGATTCTCCGTAGTTCGAGTGGATCAAGTTTAAGAATCTGCAGACGTCTTCTATATGACAGATTGCGCAAGCCAGGCAATGCCTTGGTAAACCGTCGCTGGACTTCCTCAACTGCATCAATGTCATGAAGCAAGTAAGGTGACCAAACGGGGCTAGCGTACTCCAATATTGGTCTGACATACACCTTGAATGCCCAAACTTTGATTTCGCGGTCACTGCACGAAAAGCATCTGTTAATCAAAGCTACGCGCGCATAGGCAGATGCAGCAATTTTGCGACAGTGGAGGCAGAACTTAAGTCCATCACAAAACCAGACCCCAAAATCTTTAGTCGCGTTAACCGAAGGAAGGGGGCAATTATCAAGATAATACGATGTCCCTGGATATGACTTTCCAATATGCATGATTTGGCATTTGGTTGAAGAAACTGGCAGTTGCCACTTGGCCGACCATCTAGAAACGTAGTCAATCTCAAGGGCCAACAACGCACCGTCATCAATATCAATAACAGCCTTATCGATCTTAAGATCATCTGCAAACTTTGAATTACAGACAGGTGAAGGATTACAAGATAAGTCGTTTAAGTGGACCACAAACAACAATGGGCCCAAAACGGAGCCCTGTGGTACGCCGCTAGTGAGATTCAAGGATGATGAAAAGGAGTCACCGACCAATACACGCTGAGATCTGTTGTCAATAAATGCAGAGATCCATTTTAATAGCTTTCCTCCGAAGCCTAAATTTTCAAGCTTAAAAAGCAGCTTAGAAGGTGTAACAGACTCAAAAGCCTTCTTAAAATCGAAGTACACCACATCAGTCGGGATTCCCACATCCATTCCCACTCCCAATCGGAAATTTTTACCAAAAAATGTAAATATGAATCAGATATCATGAATCAAATATCATTAATCAGATATTTAGCCTTTTCATCATTGTTCTGCAAAATTAATCAGAAATTAATACACAAGCAACCGAAAGAGTTGATAGGCTAAAACTACTTCCAAAGGCGGACGGACGTCACATCTCTGGATTATTACTGAAAGACGGTGGTTTACCTCGGTGGTCAGAATGGTTGAGTGGTGGCAGAGTTCAGCTTAGTAGCCTGAGGCAGGGTCGTAGCTAGCGGGAAGGCGAGGCGGGATGAGGGAGGGGAGGGGGGGAGAGGAGTTGAAAAGGCTTGTCCTGTTTAAACTTTTTAATAACGACTTGCCTCGCTCTTTTAAAGAACATTTGAAAGTGAACGAAATACGTAAAACGAAAGGTCATTGCTACTCCTTATTGTAACCAAGAGCTTTCCATCTGGTTTACAGCCATTACACCTTGGCTTGTCTTCCGGAATACGTGAAGGCTGCATTTTGTACGGGTAGCCGCCAGCACTGGGGCGTCAGACTCGATAGGCGTCTTGGGCGCACTGGGTCGAGTTGCTCGTCAAACACGAACCTCGTATATGACGCAATTTTGACGGAATCGTTGGCCACGTCGTGTGCAAACATGACAACGATTGCGTCAAAATAGCGTCATATTCGAGGTATGTGTTTGACGAGCAATTCACCCCTGGCCCCAGCTACGAACATCTCTGGCTTCTTACAGACCCAGGTTCGATCCTGGTGAAGGGAGGTGCATATGTACGGTTTTTTCTCCCGTTGTTTCCCGCCCGCTGCACGAGGGTTTCCTCCGGGAACTCCGGTTTCCACCCTCTTGAGGCAAAAAAACAACTGTCATAACGGTGGTACCTCTTCCGCTTAACAG
>JAHWFP010201657.1:0-16185 GCA_023313725.1 Lithobius niger | reverse complement strand
AAAAAAAAAAAAGATTGTTGTTCATAAGGGTGACGTGTCGTAGAATTGGGTTTCGATCCCATTTTAACTAACCGCCTATTTTTTTCATTTTTTTTTTACGGAGTGAACATTATTGTTTGCTTGATTGGGCACGTGTTTTGTTTGTTTGTATCATACCGCTTTTGACATAGGTACGAAATGGTAAAAAAAAAGTGTCCCTTTTTTTGTAAGGGCAATTGAAGTTTGTACACTGACTTTTTTCACCTGTGTGCCCCCCCCCCCCACCAACCTATCTTAAACTCGATGGACAAACAAAGGCAATTTTACGCTCCCCCCACCCACCGTAATTTTACCTTTCCTTCCACCGCCATTACGAAAGAAGACAGTCTAAAACTAAAACGAAAACGACATTACAGCACAAAAATTTATTTTAAAAACATTGAACTTGGGTTAGTCTTTTTAAGCCCACTTCAGTCGTTCTTGGGGAGGGGTTCCCACAAGAAATACTGGAGAGGCTTACAAAGTCTTAACCCAAAGTTGGGTGTAAGACACGGGTGAAAAAGGTCAGTACACAAACTTTAATAGCCTTTATGAAAACAGACACTTTTTCACCATCGCGTACATGTATGTCGAAAGGATAACAAACAAACAAAAAACCGCCTCTTACTCGAGCAAACAGTAATGATCACTCCGAAAAAGAAAAAAAAAATACGCGGTTAATTAAAATAGGACTGAAACTCAATTCCACGATACGTCATACCCATCAAAAAATTTAACTCGGAAGCTTTAAACTATGAAGCGCCCTTCTAATTTTGTGTAAATTATTTTCTTCTCATTTCATTTACACAAAGGAACCAAGTTATCCAACAAGATTTAGTCATTGCTGCTACCCCTTCACTCCCCCCCCCCCCTCGCTATCGCACTACTAAACACCTAACGTCGTTTGTGGTTCAGAGCATGAAGTTGTGAAATGATTTGCCCGAAGCCGTTAAAATTTGTTCTTGGAACTTTCAAAGCTAAATTATTCCGTCACTTGTTGAACTCATAACTTGGTCACCATCCCCTCTCCCAGTCGTTTTCTTCACTTCTTCCCCCCCCCCCCCCCCCGCTCCACCCCCACCCCCCCGCGGGGGTGTTTTTTTTTAGTTTTTGCTATTATCTGCAGACATTGTAATTGTATGTTTCGGGTTAGGCGTAAGAATGGGCCCAGCCCCTAAACCTCGCCCTTTGTGGCACAATCATTTTTATACCCGGATTTTATTGATCACATGTACTTTCACGTGCTACAATAAAGTTTATTATTATTATTAAGACAAAAGAAGAGGGTGGAACTTCCCTAAAGGCACCCAATGAGTGGCACTGACGAAGTGGCTTAGTTTCAAGAACATTGAGCAAACAACGGCCAACCTGTTTTTACGCAGTTCCGAATTCGGATATTTTCAAGCATTCTCAACACATTTTTTCCCCAACCGTCAGCCTCTTTTAACTCTGACCCCTCCCCCCCCCCTCTCTCCACTACACCCCCTACATTCCTTCCTAGCATTTTTCAAGTCGAGCGGAGTGTTTTCTACCTTTCCTTAATGCGCCGCTATGAAATTTATTATTGAGAGCCGAGCAAAACAGGTAAGAAAAGAAGGCAACCAGACTATGATTGTTTACCTCATCCAGGGTTCTTTGATGGCCTTCAATCGTTACTAAGGGCAACGGTTGCTAAGCAACGACATCGAATAACAGCAAGGCCAACCAGCTTTCCACCACGCTGACCCTGTGATTGAAAGGCTCACTTTGTCGTCAGTGTATCGCTGTCGGAATGGTCAGTGAACCGCAGCTGATGCTTCCTCTGACCACTGGTCGCCTACCGATTCAACTTCTTCATTCGGATTTACTTCTTTTGATTGGCTAGACTGTTGCGATGGAAGGGAATGGGAGGAAGAATAGAGCCGTAAAGAAATAGATGTGGGACCGATGTGAGTTTGTTAGATCTCAGTTTGCGGTTCGCAATCGCCAGAAAATACATCCGAGCGTACGCCAAAGTCACTCACTGCATATTTTTAGATGTCATACATTTTCAGATACGTGAAGAAGGTGAGTAGCAACCACGCGGGGATGAACGACGGATTCCCGCAGGAAAAAAAAATACAAAAGAAAAATCTTTAATTTTCGGAAGCGATGTATTCACCTCCTTTTTCAAACGCATAATCTTAAAGGGACACCCAGCCTGCCTTATAACATACTGCGTGCCAAATTACAGCTATGCGCAGATCGTCATCCGAGCAATTACAGTGCCAAGGTCGGCTAGGGTGGTAGCTGCGTTCCTCGCATAGCTGCTGTCTCGGTTGGCTTTGTGAGTAGTACACGAGACAGAATCAAGTTAACGATTGTGTCGTCACAAACCAAAATAATTCTCGTATTTTAAAATCACAATTTATAATTTTCTAGGCTAGTGTCTTATAATTTTGCTTCGGCGATCTATTGGAATAATTAATTTTAAAATTTACTGCATTACTCTTTTAGATTTTTGATTTCATGGTAATAATTAGAAAATTAGTATATGCACATACAGAGATGAGAAGTCATGATTATTGTACGCGCACAATGCATCATTTAGTGACGGATCGTTCTTAAATATAGTTAACAATATTCAACAGAAAATCTACTAGACGCCACATTTTAAAACGGTTTTTTAGCAAGGGAAACACTAACGGTAAGTAAATAGACCTTTGGGACCGTACTTGATGTGGAGGATCGCGAAAAATGACGCTGGGAGGAATATCCCTTTAAAAGGAATCAAAAGGCCAAAATAGTAACATTTTAATCACGCATCACAATTTCGAGTCAACCAACAATCAGTTAACCTTAGATCCACGAAGGTTCGTTGTAAGTAAACTTTACCACATTTCCCACCAGGTGTCACTTTTTTTTTAATCCGATTCATTTCACTAATTAGCAAATTTTTTTTTCTTACAATATTCGCTACGCAACGTTTTGTTAATGTCGTGCTGCTTTATAAAAAAAAATACTCTTATTGCTGCTAACAACTGTCAAGTAGTGACGCCTGACGAGCCTTTATGGAGGTAATGTAATTATGTTGGCTGGCGGCTGACTCGAAACTGTGACATCAAAACAATTCCCAAAAAATAAAACAAAAATGAATAAGTTGAACTACCGTCGGATGTCAAGAGGTGTGACTAAAATTCAACCATTTTTGTTTAAAAAAAAAAAGGAAGTAGGCGTGAATGAAATACGTATGCGATAAACACGCATCTTCAGTAGAAACTTCCCAAACGGCAGAGTATTGGGTCTGGCCGGCAATTTTAAATATACCGATGAGCAGTTCCTAGGTTGGTACTGACGTTGTGTTAAGCAGGGTTAGTTTAAAGGCTTTAGTGAAATTCAGCTTACTGTTTTGTGATTTCATTGCGCAGTTTTTCGCAAATTTTACCTTGTAAAATGTCAGTATGCTCAAGAGGCCGAAATACTGGTACTATTAAAAGTGCCCCTGATTTCCTGGGATGGTCTACCCGGCCTAATTTGTTGTCAATGCTCCTGCTTAATTACACGTTTAAACTTTGAATGTTATAATAATTTTACATCGCGAGGCAGATACTTACACTCTGTAGGCTACACGACTCTGTAAGGAACCCAGGCAAACAGTTCACACGACCCTGTCACTGTCATTTCTTCATCCCAAAACGGAGTACTATACACATACTTTGCCTGTTCAAACTGACTTTCTTCTGTCTTCCTCTACCTTCCCTCCCCTCCCCCCCCCCCCACCCAGCCAATTAAACTAGTCGAAAAGCTGTTATACGACTGGGAAACAGTTTTTCTTTTCGCTTCATTGCCTTTAAATTCAGTATTCGAAAATACCGGGTGATATTTTCATGAAAATATCGGGTATTTTCTTACACAACGGACGTATACTGGTATACGTTCGTGAGAATGTTTTTTTTTTTTTTTTCACAAAATGAGCACCATGCCTACTTACACTGAAAACACACGATGAAAATAATAATAATAATAAAAGTTAACCACAAGAGTGGTTGGGCACTAGATGGGTTTAAAAGCCAGTTATACTAGTTCCAGTGAATCGTGCAAGGTTTGTACAATTTAAAACGTGCATCGTGGTTTAAAAACAAAATCAGGCCACTTCAGAAATTTTCGGAAACAAGTCCCACCCAATAAAAATACAAAACGGTCGACTGAGCGCACATGTACAGCCTCCTCTGGAAGGGCACTCCAAGCTCGGATCACCCTTACACTGAAAAAGCCATTCCTGCAATCCAGCCTCGCAGACTGAACGGCCAATTTACGTGAATGACCTCTAGTGGCCGAGTAAGGGCAGAGGTCAAAATATGGAAGATCAATTGGTGTAAAGCCACGCACAATTTTGAAGGTCAGAATGAGATGGGCACGTAGCCTGCGTAATTCAAGAGACTCGACTCCAACACGGTACAATCTCGTTTCATAAGAAAGCGTCCGCATTCCAGGTAAGTTTTTAGTAAATTTGTGTTGGACAGATTCCAGCTTGTCGATGTCACTGAGCAGTGACGGTGACCACACCAGGCAGGCATCCTCGAGAAGCGGTCTCACAAACACTGTAAAGACCCAAACTTTGATTTTCACATTTCCAGAAGTACAACCGCGGTAAACAATAGAGAGTCTCTGGAAAGCTTTAGCCATAATTCGGGTACAGTGTAAGGAAGGTTTCAAGTTAGAGGTCAGGAAGACCCCCAGGTCGTTAGCTTCAACAACGGATGGAAGTGGTTAATAGTTCAAGTGGTAATCAACTGTGGATGAGGGATGACCAACACTGAAAACTTGGCATTCGTGATAGAGAGTGGCAATTGCCAGTCCAAACTCCACTTTGAAACGTGGTTGATTGCTACCTGTAGTGAGCTAGAGTCGCGCTCCTGGTCACCAATGTGTGCACCCAATTTAAGGTCGTCAGGGAATTTGAACTGGTGTGCTGTCTGAGAAACTGACACTAAGTCATTTTAAATAGCTCACGAAAAGAATGGGTCCTAGAACGGACTCTTGGGGCAACCCACTAACAACTGGTAAGAAGCGAGAGTACGAGTTGCTAATCATGGCCCTTTGGGTTCGATTGCCAATAAAGGCCATAATCCACTCCCGAAGCCTGCCAAAATTCCCCAAACGCTCGAGCCTAAAAAACGATTTCGAATGGACAACCGATTCAAATGCCTTGCAGAAATCAAAGTAAATTATATCGGTAGGTACTCCAGCATCCAAAGCGCCAGTCCAAAGATCAATGCATGCAAGGAGTTGGCAAATTGCTGATCTGTCAGGTAAAAAACCAGACTTATCATCTCTATAATTAAATTGTTATTGAGTAAGTAATTTAATAAGATGGATTTTACGATAGCTTCCATTACCGTACACGAGACAAGTCATCGCGATCGGACTGCAGTTGTGCGCATTTGCGGTATCATTTTTTTTGAAGATCGGAATAATATTGGCTGTACTCCAAACTGATGGGAGACTTACAGATTCGAAGGAGAATTCATAGATAAAAGCGAGAGGCGAACCAACCTCATTTCCAATCATCTTGTAGAAGAAGGCCGAATAACCATCCGGACCGATATCAAGACTTGGTTTTAAACTCTTCAGTGTCCTTCGTACCAAAGATGCCAGCAAGGAGACGCGATTGCAACAGAAATCGGGAAGTGCAGTCTCCGAGCTGTCCGGATGGATGATACCATTACGGGTGATATTGTTGGAAACAAAAATGCTGTTAAGTAACTCTGCTTTGGATGAATCGTCAGTAATAAAACTATGGCTTGACTTAAATGGTGGCAGGGTACGTGATGTTTCTGTATTTTTTTTTCGATTCAGTCTGATTAAGGCAGCAATATGTTACCCTCCCAACAAAATGTATGGGTTTGTTCCTCTTTGGAGCAGTGCCAGTTCCGTACAAGATCGGAGTGTACCTTGCTACAGCTGTTGTAACTCTGCTTATTTTCAACAGTGGAGGCGGCCGTGTAGTATTGCCATAGTTTAAGTTTCTTGTTACCAATTTTTAGGATATCCCTACGGAGGAGATTGCGTGATGGTTTTACGGGTTTAGGAATGCTCCTAGAAAGTCCCACAGCTGTGTCAATAATACTCATTAACCTGCACCAGCTAACCACACCGGAAGTCACACCAGAGCTTTCTGCTGCTTCAGTGATTATACAGATCGAAGCTTTATTCGTTTCTTAATGGTCGCCGACAAACAAAATCACAAATCTATACAGTATATATCATTTAGAAGACGCAATTTCGCTTTCGTTCTATTATGCCCATAGTAGGGAAATGACGTCATGCACCTTCATTAATCAACGGACTTCACAGAAACACGAATCTGCTTCTCGGGAGCATTCGTAGTAGTTATGCCCATAGTACGGCAACGAAGTCACTTAGTAAATCGTCGGCCTTTTACGGAAATACGAATATGCTTTTCGGTCAGGGTACCTTTAACGTAATGTATCAGTGGCATTAAAATGTCGTTTAGGTCTAATACGAAACACCTGCGCCGAAGCACACGAAGTTGCAGTTGATTGACGAAATGTGATGTGGCTCGTATCGCTACGCCAAATACAGGCAAATATCGTCAAGATTAGCCTACTTCTCACTAATCTTGACTTCGTAAACATCATAAAACTAAACATCGCAAATCGAAAATCGAAATCGTAAACCGAAATCGGCAATTACTTCGGAGAATCGTTTTGCGGAAAGAAAACAAAAATTCACAAACCGAATCCCACTCGTGCTTCTATGAAATGTATAAGTAAATAAAATAATAATAATACAAGGTGTCGGCCAATAAGCTTATAGCTTGTTATTAGGCCCAAGCGGCAGATGTTAAGTGGAAGGTTTCACCACCATCAGGAACAGTTGTTTTTTGCCGCATGAGGGAGGAAACCGGAGTACCCGGAGGAAACCCTCTTGCAACGGGCGGGAAACAACCGGAGAAAAACCCGTACATATACACTTCCCTTCCCAGGATCGAACCCGGGTCGGTACGAAGCCAGAGATGTACAGCTGGGACCAAGACGCCTATCGAATCTGACGCCCCAGTGCTCGCAGCTACCCGTGCACCCAATTTGTGTGTTTTAGCACTCAATTCCTTTCCAACAAATCCGGAAACGAGTTTCGTGCTAAACACACACATTATCGATTACATAGAAGCATTCAGGATATTATCGCCAGTAAATCAGTCAATAAATAAGTAAACCAGGACTATACTGTAGGATCGTTCCACAGAAACTCTTTGTCCACTCATGATAGCACACTTGGATGCACGTAATTCGGGCATAATTTTTTAAGAACGGGGATTCCCTAAGTAAGTATGCCCCCTATTAACATGCACGTGCGTTATTTAGCATTTCATGCTATTATTTAGTTGTCTGTCTATTTGATTGATGCACTAAGCGTTTCTTACGAAGTCAAGGTTACTTTTACGGCTTGAGCCCAAATCCCTTTCTTTTACTGCCCTTGCTAAGTCTGATGGCCTCGGAGGGAGGAGCGTAGGGCAGCGTGACGTTATTGTTTTGTTCTGGGGCCGATGGCCTCACTCGCCCACGGACATCCACTAACAGTACCTTCCTAAAGCATCGAACAGAGCGAACAGAACACACCACTGTTAGAGACAGTTTGGCTCCAAACTTGACGTCGCGCGTGCGCAGTAACGTTGCGTCAGCCGTTTAGTACCTTCCGAAACTGCAATCACAGCTCATCAAAATTAACAAGCTCAACAGTGCACTCGTTACGTCATACCTGTAACGTGACCATACGTGGCTAATTGATTGGACCAGGCTAGGCTAATGGATGTAACCAGGCGCGAGCAATGCCAAATTGCAAAACATCTCGGGGAGGTGGGTGCGGGTGTTTGCCAGTGGTGGAGCTTTTGAGCAAGCGCGAGGTACCGGAAACAGATTCATTGCTGACGATGGTTGACGTAAGCAAGCCACATCAACACGGCCATAGTAGGAAATGAGCTGAACTGTCACCAACAGCGGTGCGCTTGGTTCGTTCTGTTCGGTGCTTTAGGAAGGTACTGTAAGACTATACTCGGCCTGCCTAAGGTAAGCAGTTGCACTTCATAGTCCTTAGTTTGAAAAGTTTGGTGACCCCTGCTACAGATGATCACAGAACGTAAACTCGTTATGTGTGACTTGACGGCCAAGGAGAAGAGTATAGTTTTGAAACGCCGAATGGTGCTCAAGATACATAACAGACAGAAAAATTGAACGGGTACGGAGGAATTCCCTTCACACCAAGATGTAAGCCGCAACAAGGTTGAACCACATCAATGAGCCAAGTTAGTCCACACGGGACTTTAAAATAAGCCCTCCCTTTGGCATACTTTAGGAATGGGAAAAAATACTGTTTCTGGGCAAAAATGTATTGGTACTGTGTGGGGGGGGGGGGGGGGTTGGAGAATACATTCGTTTAATACTTATAATGGAGGGTATTTCCTCCGCAACTTCAAATTTTTCTGCCTATATTTGTGCACCATTCGGTTTTCGTTTACTTGAAACATTGGTACTGTTTTCTCCCTTTAAGCAATCTGCAAGAGAATATTCTTTCCAACAACATTAAAACTCACTGGTTCCATGATGGAAAGGCGCACTCCGCCATCAACTCTATCAGAGCCTGACTGGTCGGTGAACCGGACTTGATGCGTCCGTTCCTCCAATGGTTAACTACCGATTCACGTTCTTTAGGGTTCCCTTTTTTTTATTTTTAGGATGGCGTGAGTTTAACAGTGTGAGTGAGTGAGTAGAAACGTCATGAGATGGACAGTTCTTTTTTTTTCTTTTCCCTCATTCTTTTACTTCAGCTCTCAGAACTTTGAAGGAAAGGCATCCCTCTCCTGGATGTTTCAGTCACCATTCCAGCCGGACCGTGCTTGATAAGACGCTTATCTTGGCTACGGTGTCTGTTCGTGGACACATGGACAGTGTCCGTGAGACCTTAGCACCATTTTTCGCCATGTCCGGCAGGAGATCGATCACTTTCGAACCTATTTTTTTTTCTCTCTCTCCTCTCTCTCTCCTCTTCTCCCCATTTTTTTTAGACTATCCCGATTTTGTGGTATTGCAGTGACAAGATCTTCCTCAGCTGCTACGCGTTGCTTGCTGGGAGATTTATCGTCCATGTCTGTGCGCTCGTGACCGCACTCACCACTTTCTTTCTCTCTATCCCTTTCTTCCTCAGATCAACGTCGGCCATTTTTTCCCCTTGTCTTTTTCTTTTTTTCTTTTCTTTTTCTACTTCTTGTTCTTTTTGTTTGTTTCTAAAGCTAAACCGCGGGTAGGGATTTAGGGAAACTCGGGAGTGGCCGAGGAGAAGTCTCATTCGACAGACAACTTAGAGCGAAGGGAAAATCCGCTGAAATGTGTACTAACTCGTTCGTCCACTTTTGCGTGACTGTCTTGTTGGACAATTCTGCCTCAAAGTGAAGTCAAAACAGCTATAGCTAAGAATATAAGAAATCTACCAAACGTAGGAAACTTCTTTCGTGACGAATTTTTAAATCCGGCAGAACATTGCAAAAATGTTCTGATGAGGCTATTTAGCTCTCTCACAAATCCTCCAAAGGCTGCTTTAAAGTTCTGTAAGAATTTTTTCCTACATAGAAATCAGTAAATCAGTTACATCCCTTTGAGTGTAGTGACATTCACTGAAATCTGAAAATATTTTTTTTTAATGTCTTACATGAGAGGTGTGGTCGGGAAGGTGATGATTTTCTTTTTAATCAATATCTTCGTTGTTATATACAGGTATAGATTTCTGGGAAATTTCGATTTGGACAGCAACAGTTAACCAGGATATTACTAATGGTAAGATACAATGGATTGAGAGAGAAACAAACAAACAAAAAAAAAGGTCAAACTGCGTGCAAAATATTCCTTAAAATTCGTACTGTCAATTAAATCAGCAATCGTGATGAAACCAACCAAGTATTGTGAGAGTTGGGTAGGCACCAAAAGATGGGAATCCTCGGACTGGCCAAAAAAACTCACAAGGCATGTAACAAGAGCAGCATTTAATTTTCGACACACTATTTTAGTGTTTTGTCACCTAATAACAACATACAAACAAGGTGAGAATGATGCAATAAAACCTTAAAAAACTGGTTGCACCGAAGTTATAATATATACACAAAACCTAAAATTACATGGTGGGAAACCATCGCCAACCAAGGCTGGATGCGGCATCCACGCCTCACCCAGTCTTGGTTGGTGTGGGTTTGTAATTTTAGATTTTGTGTGTATATATTGTAAGTATACCAAGACATATACTATATATATATATATAACAACGCCAACACTAAAATACTGTGTCCAAAATTAAATGCTGTTCTTGTTACATGCCTTGCGAGTTTTTTGCCCAGTCAGAGGACCCCAATCTTTTGCAGCAATCGCGTATGAACACATATAGTGTTTCACTGTATTCAGGGTCCACCACACAACCGCTGTATCACTCTTCCTTGCTCTGCCAGTAAACCCGTCTGTAAAATGAGTCAAACACTTCGGGATTTACGAATTGCTCTTATTACCATCGCAAACGTCCATAAATGTCAGCTTTTCACCACCTCCAATGATGGACGGGTCCCAATTTATCAGTGACATTTGAACCACCAGCTTAATTCCACCCACTGAGGGAGGCTGCGGTCACGTGATTGGTTGTGCGTCATCAATCAGCGTTCGTATTGACCAATGGGAGACTTGAGCCCAGAGCGTGGCGAAAGTCCAAAGACATAAAGCCTCTAGGATAGTGTATATAACGCATATTAGACTCGCTGTGTTCGTTATCGGCGCAGAAAGAAAGAAAAAAATAACACCCATTAACCATACTTCATTAGGGGAAAAAATCCCCTTAGCTTTGTAAAGCCTTGTTCACACTACCATCTCTCATATAACTGATACCACTCACTTAACTAGAAACCATAGTTGTTCGTTTCCACTTCCTGTTTACAAACCCATTTATTTCAACCCATTTTCTTTCTACGCGCTTCTCCGCCAACTCTTACACACAAACACAGTCTCACCTAGAATTTTGTATGACGATAGCTGAAGATGGGCATAGCTAACCTAGCTAGGACAGGTAGAGACCTCTCACAAAATTTAGGAAGCTAATGTAAAGCAGACGTCATTCCCTTTCAGCTGCCCTCCCCTAAATAGGTGGGCGCCAGACGAAGTTAGGGGAGGATAGACTGTAGTGCAAACAAGGCCTTAATTCGTTGAGGGGATTGGCAACGAACAAACAGATTCCCAGCGTAACTACAGTAGTTGGAGGATGAATAGCGTAGACTTGAACAAAGGACCGAGTTTCTAAAACGATGGTGACTAAACCACCCCAACCCCAACGATGAAGGGCAACAAAACCAGCTACAGAAAGCAGTCCAGCCGTTCCTTGAAAGTATTCCAGGAGGGATAGCAACAAGCTCCAGAAAATAACAATTAATTCAGTTAAAAAGCGAGGTCTTATTTTTACATCAGAGTGCTTAAAAGCCTCAAGTCAATGACTTCTTCAGTTAGTTGAAGCGAAACAAAAGTCACATACTTTAATATCAGTGTGCTGATTTACGATCTCGGAAGGAAACAAGTTCACTGGATAAGGGCTCTTCTCGGATGTTGGAAGGTTAAGGCACTGGGATGAGTCTGGTGTTGCCAAACGAAATAGTCCTTGTGTAGGCTATAAGCGCATTACGACACATTGTCTTGACACTGTTGTTGTTTGACGTGCACCCAGCATTAGCCATAGCGCCAGAAGGAGAGAGGGACAATTTTGCTAAGTAAATCCCATCGGAAATTCCAAGGAGCTTTTACATGCCACAATCGACATGTGCATGAGACATCACAAGGCCCCTCTCTTTCCGGAAATACCAGGGGTGGGTGAGGCCAGACTCGAACCAGGGACCTCTGGCAGATGAGACGGTCATGTTAACCATCAGGCCACCTTACCCCACCTTCACACTGGGGGTGAATGAATGAACCCAGGTCAGTGCGGGCCAATCTTTACGATTTCAATACAGGGTCAGTACTGATTGGCACACTCCGATGGCATAGCTCTATAGGCCATGATGGTGCTAAGGCAATTGATCAGCCAAGAATATGCGTGCCATGAATACGGCTGATATATGGTGTTACTGGCCGACAGCTGGCCCGCCACATGTACAGACGGATTCCAGATTCAAATTACTCAGATCGCAGCATACTATAACTAATCTTGAAGTAGGCTAAGGCTTATTGACGTTAATTTGGGAAAATGTTCTATTAAATACGGTCGACAGTTGATTGAACATAACAGAATCAAGGTTAGAAGCAGAAGGAGATTCTAAAGATCCCCAAGTTTTCTCAGAAACGAACCGTACATTGGGGACCGAACAGTCATGGACCCTACCAGGTTACATTGGTAGATTATAGAATTCAGTATTATGGAACTCATTATGGAACTCATTAGTACATCAAGTATTCACACCAATTAAGCACTGTAACATCATCAAATAACTGAATGCACTAAAGTAGGTAATTCGGAATTCGATGGTCGAACCGTGCCACTAGGATGGAATTCAGTATTATGGAACTCATTATTACACCAAGTAGTTAAATTAAACGAAGTACTGTAACATCACTAAATAACTAAACATTCTAAAGCAGATTAATTCCGAAATGCAGTGGTCGAACCGTGCTACCCGGATGGAATTCAGCATTATAAAACTCATTATGGAACTTATTATTACATCATACGTCAATTCAGTAATCTAACATCATCAAATAAATGAACATTCTAAGTCAGATGATAATTCGGAATTGTGTGGACGAACCGTGCCACTGGGATGATGCAGCCACGGGTTTGATATTGTTGAACACATTGCACTCCTTCAGTGGGTGTACAACGAATGGGAAGCTATAAAACCAGGTAAAACCCTGGATAAGTAACAGCCGCTGCGACAGCTTGGGATATATTTACATGTTGGACGCCAGACAAGGTTCCGATAGACCACACGCCATACCGTGGGGTGCAAAGATGCAGCACTCGTACCCGGTTAATACAACAAAATGTATAAATTTATAAATGATAACTGTTGTATTTCGTAAATACACACAAATCGCTGCACAAAACACAACCGATCTAGTAATTACCTACAATCTCCACATTTGCACCTTTTGTCTAGGTGGAAGAAATATGCATGGTGTCATGCATGTGAGCTGTCTGCTGATCACATGTAGCAGAAATTCTACCGATGGAAACAAAATGCGTCAGCCCCAAATCCTATATTCTTATCATGAGCATCCATGCCTTTTTTCTTAATCCTGTTTTAATTAAAGCTGAGCCACATCCCTAAAGTTGATGTGTCGCGTCATCTACTCAATGGAGCGGCATCAGATCATCAAGCCTTTATAGATATTAGGAGCCTTGAGACGCTCAATTTGATATCCTCAGCCCGAAAGAGTGGGGATAAGAGACCCCTCAATAAATCCTTGTCTCTGAACTTCGTGTAGAGTATCAAGAAAACTGCATATACATCGTGTAAAGATGGTCTTTCCCTTTAAAGCATTCCAATGGCAATATCTGTGTACCTGTTGCAGCCCCCACTAAGCCCAGTGCAAGGAAGTAAACCAGAAGGATGGTTGAATTCAGGGTTTATTTCCAGGGCCACGTGGCCTATCCTTAAGAGACCTTGTCAGTAGATCAAGGTTGCTCTAGGTTGGGCTGCATTAAAGTGACATACTTCTGAAAGAGTTGTTTCTGGTTAGGAGACTAGCTCCCAGAGTGAAGCTTAAGGTGGGTGCAGGGCCTTTCACACCCAAAGCTGCAGCCAGCACCCACCACAAGTGGTGCAAGGTACTTTCTGTAGTATATCCTGATATCCCATGAGTCCTCAAGGCCACGTGAGTGACAGGCAAGGCCTGAGCCACGTTAATCACCAGGGACTGGACCATACACCATAGTAAATAGAATAACCAGAATACATTACCAATAGTAAGAAATACACGTAGTGCATAATATGAAGCCATAGCATCAAGGTAAGAGGCCCCACTACGGCCATAACTTAAGATAGAAGAGTAAAAATGGGAAGCAGTGAAAAATGTCGTTGCACTTTACAAAGACCTCCCCCCCCCCATTATTTCTTTAAGGGATATCTTAAAAGAATGTTGAGGGCTGTGAAAGAATACGGCTTAGGTGCCTTGGACCCTTATTTGGAATAGCACCAAAGGTTCGAGGGAAGTCTCCAGGAGGCTCCAAAAATGGACACAAAAGTAGCTCGTTTGGTTCTTTTTGTTAGCATTCTAAATTAGGACTCTGGTTGTGAGTGGCGATAACACATTTGGAGGCTTCCTTGCAATTAAGGGTTCCTGAAGGTCCTAAAGTGATTTTCAATATTGCTAACAAATATAGTTGTACAAAGATTTGCTTTGAAAGATACGCCTGCGCATAATAAGAAAAAGGAGACGCTAATAAAAGGTTCACTCGGGACGAAGAATGTTGGACAGTTTAAAGCTCTATCACAGCGTATGACTAGAACAGTACCCAACTCGGCAAATTTTTGTGCTGGAAATATGCACCCACTATGAGGAGTTTAAAAATATCCCGATGGTCATGTGAACATAGCTGTGACAGTCCGTAGGTTTTTACAGGGTGTCCCACTTATCGTCCAACGCTATTATTATTATTATTATTTCTACAGTATAATCTCTATTAACAAAAAATATATACACCCTTTTAAAGGTTAGAATTTTAGATTTCAGGCGCTTACAGTTTCGCTTTCTGTATAGCACTCTCATTGCTGCAGTTCCTATATATCCTTTTAGACTTAAGTTTTGGATTTGCAATAACAGTGGACTACTATTCAACAGAGCAGCATCTGGCAATTGTTAATGGTTTCATGAGTATAAACCTGCTACTGCAACACGGACCGTATCCGGACAACGATACTAATTGCCATTTTTTTTGGGACCACGAACCCAAACTGGGTTATATGTCACACTACCACGAGAGGGACAACCCCAAGATCTTTGACCACGGTATGGACTTGACTCAACAAAAAAATCGACAATCCAAAAGCACCAGCGAATCCCAATGAACTGAAAACCAACATTCGTGCAGTCAGCAACAATATTACAACAGAAACTCTCACTGACTGCCGTTTATGTTGTCCGACACTGGGAATATTACGAACCACAGGGCAGGCCATATTGTACACGTTAGTTACAAATAACTGAATGTGACACCCCCAAGGTTCCAGACACGATGTAAAAGGTTATAATATCGGTGTGATTCCAGGTACTGGACGAATTTGTATAATTTGAATGGTTATGATTTAAAAGATCGAGAGGAGTCACGTGATTTGTTCAAAAGACAGAGTATGTACATTGGATATCAGAGTTCTTAAAAGTACATTCATCCCAGCGCCATTTTTCTCGATCCTCCACATCAAGTATGGCCCCAAAGGTCTATTTCCTTACCGTAATTCAATCCCTTGGTAAAAATCCGTTTTAAAATGTGGCCTCTAGAAGATTTTCTGTTGTATTGCTAACTATATTTACTGTATCCACAACGTAATTATGATCCTTAGCGCGCCTACAATGACCATGAAGTTTCATCTGTGTGTGCACATGTACTAATTTTAATCGTTTGCTAATAATTACTATGAAATCAAAAATCTAAAAGACTAATGCGGTAAAAATTAAAATCAATTATGCCAATAGATCGCCGAAGAAAATTATTATAATATACTAGCCTAAAAAATTAGAGTGTGATTTTAAAATACGAAAATCATTCCGGTTTGTGACGACACAATCTTTAAGTTGATGCTTTTTCGTGTACTATTCCCAAAACCAATTAAGACAGTAGCTGCGTTCGTCGCTGTGGAGAACACAGCTACTGTCTCAGTTGACCTTGGCGGTGATAAATGCGCGGATAGCGATCTGCGCGTGGCTGTTATAAGGCAGTGAAATGTTATAAGGCAGGCCGGGTGTCCCTTTAACACTTTCTTTTTCATATACTCCTGGAGAAACTTGAAGTAGCACAACAAAAACGAATGCTTAATTGAGTTTTACGGGAATTATAATTCGTTCATGGCACAACATGCCTGATTTGACATGCCATCTTAGGCAAAAAATACTTTTTTTTTACGATATCGGATGACAATCAGTTTCCAGTCGTAGCGTCAGGTCGTGGCGGCTGAGC
>JAHWFP010201655.1:0-19696 GCA_023313725.1 Lithobius niger | reverse complement strand
CCCCCCCACATCTAGTCATTATTAATTAATTCTGCTCAATTCTGCTTTAACATGCCGCCAACCGCATGTATTTATCTTGTCAGCTTCAAAAGTTAGTGAAAATTCGAATTTTCAAAGTTATCTACCGCTAGACCAAAACACTGTATCGGTAGCTGATGTAGTTTTGTCACCGATAACGTTGGCTAGATCCTATCAAGAGTACCTGTTATGTTGGTTTTGACTTTCTTCCCCCACCCACACAACCATTTTTTTTCCCCCATGGGGGGAAAAAAAAGCTTGTTTCCTCTTGTTTTCGACGTTTTCTCTTCACCGGGAAATTCGATGCCCGATCCCGTACCATTTCCGCCGACCACTCTGCCTAACGAAACCTGATTCCTTCGTCTTTTGTATCGCCTACGTCATCCAGGTTGGGGCCCAAGCTTTTCTTGAGGCGAGCTCCTTCCGGCCCTTTGAGACGTCATGCTTGATAAAAAACAAATAGTCTATCCTAAGGAACAAAAAGATACTCTACTAAGACGGGAGTCATTGAAGTATTTATTTCCCGAAGACTCCCACGCATCAGGCATTTGCGACCTAAGAGAAGATGCTAGTTAGCAGCCACCACAACCTGACCTGTTGCATCCTTCCACTAAAGGTCTGTCTACCCTTCCCTCCCTACGTTCAAAGTTGAACTCTCCCGTCCGGTCTTATGACGGCTTGACTATAGTAGGGTTACCATAACAATAGGATTGAATAAGGCAGAGAGAATAAGGATGAGGTTTTCGATTTTTCTTCAGCTGCTCAGACAAGGGGCCACTTGCAGGTCTCCGAATCGCGAACAGACTGCCGGAGGCATTTTTTTGCTCTCCGTGTAGTCAAGATCTGGAACTCGCTTCCGGAATGTGCTGTATCTGCCACCTCGGTCAGTGCCTTTCTGAGGATCATTCCAAATTACCACTTGACCATTTTCTAAGGCGGACCTATTAAGCAGTTTTTACTTAATTTTATTCTCTCTTTTGGGTGCGGCGTTAGCGGCCTTGCGCCCTGCTGTTAACCTTGCTTACCAGCAAAAGATATTATTATTATTATTAAGTCGAGTAGGGTGGAGAAGGATTAAGTTATTAAAAGAAAGAAAAAGTAAAAATGACTGGCAAATGAAATGTTGAATGTAATAACTAGAAATTGTTTATTTTTTTGTAAATTTGACAAATGCAAATAATTTCTGCATACGCGAAAACATGTAAATTGACAAAGATTTTAAATTTACGACCGTATTTACCCTTATTACGAAACTACACCATAAATTTTACACATAAAAAAATTTTGGAGTATCTTCGTAACGGTTAAATATGGTCGTAAATTTATTACCTTTATGTCAATTTATGTGTTTTCGCGCATGGAGAAATCAAATGTGCATTTGCCAAATTTACAAAAAAAATTAACATTTTCTAGATATTAACTTCAACATTTCATTTGCCAAACATTTTTACTTTTTCTTTCTTTTAATTACTTCCTCCTACTCGAGTTCACCCCATCCTTATTCTCCCTCCCCCTATTTAATCCTATTGTTATGTGTTGCATCATTGGTTGATTTTTTTTTTAAAAATCGCCAAACAAGTGTTAAAAACGAAAATTAGGTGTAAGATTTGCCCTAAATTGTCATGAAAAAATATTTACAATTTAAGAATGGGGAACCCAGCGACTCTTTTATCAACCTGCTTCCTGCCAGACGCTGAAGATCAGATAAAAAAAAAAAAGCTCTTCTGTTAACGGCTTTTATAGTTACGGCGGTTACCAATTGATTTTTTTTTTTTTAACAAACATGAGTTAATTAATCGTTTAGCCATCCAGACGTAAAATTGTCAACGGCACGTGCAAGTCGACTTTTTTTTTTCAAAATTAATTTTCTTTTGAGCCTTAAGTCAGCCGAAGCAATTTAATGCTCGTATGACTGAACCAGCTCAATTTTAATCATTAACAAACTTTTTTAGAGAAGAAGAAATATTTGTTAAAGGGAGGAGTCAACCCGGGGATTCGATCCCGGAAACCTTCGATCATCCTAGGGGCCGAAAGATTGTCCAGAATTAACCAGAATAGTTCCTATAGCCACTGAAGGAGCATGGTTGCCTCTCACGCTACCCTGGCCGGCAGTCCTAGTCGGGACTTATAATAACTTTTACGAGAGTTATAGTTATCCACCAAAATTTGTGTAAACAAATGTTACAACAGTTGGTGTTAGTCACTAAATCTCTCAGACTTTGTTAATTCTGTGTAATGCCTACACTTTTTCTCAAATTTCCATTTTACTGTAATTTAACTTAACCCACCTTTTATTATTTTTGTGTGTTTCAGGTTTTTTTATCTCTACCATTTTGCCTTCTACGCCTACCATTATCGATTCAATGGGCAATACAGTGGCCTGGCTCTCATCACCTCCTGGCTATTCATTCAGGTAAGTCCATTTTCGGTTTGGGTCATTAGGAAACTTCAAGCAACTGAGACAGGCGTAGGTGTAGACGTCATCAACGCCGTCTGCCACTCGGTTATCTGGCTTGTGAGATTGTGCAATAAGTAAATGATGTTAGGGCCCGTTGACTTTGTCAACCCCAGAAGCACAATAGTTAACGCCACTGTGACCCACCCCCTCAATATATTCCACCCCCCCCCCTCTTCCCAGTGTAAATAATGACCGGTCCTTCAATTTGATTGCAAAATTCAAATTTATGTGCAATATTTCACTCTGCCGACTTTCCCATCGTAAACGTAATGAGGATCTACACGACACGAACGTCAATAAAACCAAACTACACGATAGTTATGATCGGATCCAACTATGTAGCCTTACAGCCGCATTCCAGAAATCCACTCGGAAGTGTGAGTGTGAGAGGGCAAATGTGAGTGCAAAAATCTAAGGTAAGGATCACTAATTTTAGAACATCCACAAAATCGAGTGTGAGTGTCCTAACACCTGTGGGTATTTCTATAGACGCGTTTTGACCCTTATATACACTCACTTTTAGCTTCCCTCACACTTGAGTGGATTTCTGGAATACGCCTGTTAGACCTCCCCGACCCCTGATATTTTCTAGACGAACCTGTTTTTATAATTTTATTTTCTTTTTCTTTATTTTTCTTTATTTTTAAGCCAAGCAGCCTATTGCAAGCTTCAGCCAAGGTTTTTCTTTGTTTTTTTTTTTTTTTAAATTAATGAAATTGTAGTTGTCATTCCAGTCTCAAAAATTTGCTTGATCGAGATAATATAGTCTATCGACGTAGTTTTTAAAACATTATCGGGGTTAATATAATATTTGTATTAAAAGGAAAAAGGAAAAACACGCATATCTGGGTAACCAGTACATCTTCTGCCCCATCGCCATTGAGTCTTTGGGCTCTATAGATCCCGAAGCCTTTCTTTGCTGCATGCCATTGGCCGCAGGATTGCTTCCTCTAGTGGGGAGAAACGGGCCACTGCCTTCTTACTGCAACGGATCAGCATTGCTGTTCAGTGGGGGAAATGCCGCCTCCATTCTGAATACCATTCTGAATTACCATCTGTAATCTTTAATTTTTTTTGGTTTTCTCTTTTTTATGGCCTTTTGTGTTGTTTTGTGTGTGTTTTTGTTTGCTTTTTGCTCTGTATTGCGCTTTTTTGTCTCGTATCACCATGTGGCGATTTATTGATATTGCTTTCGCGTAGGAATAGTCCGATATTGATATCGGTATTTGTATAATCTGTATATATCGGTTTTTTTGCCGTATCGGTATCGGAACACTGTAAGGCTTCCGATACATATATTCGTTATGCCAAGAAACGCAACAGTTTTCCCTGCAAAATTGACACCAAGCACGACAAAAGCAATAACCAAGTGAAAAAAGGAAAGCCATTAGCTCAGTTTGCAATGAAATTGTAGCATGCGATGGTTCCAATGCTCTTAAGTTTTACAACGACAAACTTAAGAATATAAATACTGTTATTGCTGCGCAGAACATTTTGGATAATCTCTACAGTTGGAGGCCATGCAAAACCTGAATCTGAAGTTGCATTTGTACGGAATTTAAACTTTTAGTCGTGATTTATTAATATTATTATCATCAGTATCGACATCGGTACCGGATCGGATCAGATCGGTTTACCCTTCATCGGTATCGTATCGTACCGGTAAATAGTCATATCGGCCGATCCCTACTTTCGCACTATAATTATGTTGTTTTGTAGGACGTAATAAATAGTTCTTTAATAATCTTTGTATCTTGCCACCCCTTGACAGGGGTACCCCCACAGGCTTCCCACCAATCCGAAGAACCTGAAAAACTCGGGGAATCTAAACTAAGTTTGAAACTCAAGGAAAACGCGGGGCATTCTCCGATTTTTCACTAAAAACCTGGAAAACTCGGTGGGAGGGGGGGGGCGGAAACAAAGCCACAATTTTAGGCCTAGTCCAAAGTACGTTAAATTAATTCTGTTAAGACTTTGTGGAAAAATAAAATGTATCCTTGTACTTCTGTGCTAACGCTTAAAAGTTCTTAAAATTGGGCTACTCTTTTCGCACTGAGTGGCCGTAAAAAAACAAGTACAAACTCATAAAATGTGGGGAAAAATCTCCTTCCTGAAAGTTTGGTAAATGATCTGGAAATTTACCTCAATTACTATGGAAAACTGGAAAATTCAGGGAAATTATTTCAGTATTTTGTTGGTAACCCTGACCCAGCGAATGGCCTTCATCTTGATCGTACAGACAGATCCTAATCTTACCGCTGCAGAAATTTTTTGTTGGGGGAGGGGAGTTTGGGGTGGAGGAGGAGAAGAGACTGTTCTACCCTTGAATTTAAAAGCTGCCTGCCTCAGTTCTTCTTAGACTTCGTTTCTTGCATGACAACTAGTTTTAATCTCATCATTGTTTCCCAGCCATTTGCCTTTTTTTTCTACCTTCGCCCGAAGGCAATTGGAACGGAAAGGAGTATGGATGAAAGGGAAATGGCGAGGGCGGGGAGGTGGGGGCTAAGAAGGGTGTTCCCGGATGTTAGCGTTCTCTTCCCAATTGTCCAATTGGAGAGCTTCCTCGATGTCTGTCAGCAGGTGACAGTCCCTCTGCCTGTCTGTATGTCCGCCGACTCAATTTAATTACATAAAACGGCTGGAAAGAGGCCCCCTGGTAATGAATAGTGAGTGGCCGTCCGGCAGAGGGAAACACCCTTGGGGACGAGCGACAGGTGATTAAGGAGCTGGCTTTGGAGAAAAGAGCCATTGATCGGATGTGCCATTGCCCGACCGAACGCCCGCCCGTACGTCCGCAGTGTACCTTTGCGGCCAGACCCTTTCCTTCTCTGTCTACATTACTGTTCGTAGTTAGGTATTGCTGCCTGCGTTACTCACCTCCGTCCGTCGTGTTGAAGGCGAGGTGGTCTTTTGAATGGTGTTTGGAAGATGAAAAATGGTGCGGACAGAAGTGGATTGTGTCGAAACACGTGTGTGGAGCTTGCAATGGTTACCAGTCTTCGTAATTTGGCAGTCCCTACGTCTACGTAGTAAGATCGTAGAACTGAAGACTGCTGCTTTTAAGAGTTAAGTAAGAACCAAAGGCACCGCGTGTCTTATAGGAGGGAAGCACTAGGGAGAATCGTTCCAGGACAGCATGCTTCTCTCAAGGGGCAGCCTTGAGACTAATTTGAGACACGTGATAGCTGTACATGTACATGGAAGAATATAATTGAAGTGATCATAGAAAGAGGCATGCGTTATTTGAGTCACAGGATGCGCTGATTGAGCGAGCGAAGTGGACGAAAATCGGCGTTTATTAGCCAATGTGCACAAAAATAAAAAATTTAGCACGGGCTTCAGCTAGGACTTAGGATAAGAAAGAGATGAGAAAGAGATCTTGGGAAGATTTGAGGTGGACAGCTGGCAAGTCTTCAGTACATGTCACTTATGCACTTTTAAAATTTTGGGTGTTCAAGTGGTATCTTTTTCAGAAAATTGTTCAAAACGAATGTGGCAGTTAAAAACAATTTACAAACAGTTAAAAAAATCTTAAATTCTTATGCAGATCATACTCAGCAGCAAATTCAACAATGGCCAGCCTCCGTTGCACAAAGTCAAGACAGGAAAGGATCACGGGAGTACTAACATTCGAGATTTTCCTTATAGATTTTGGAACATTCTTCCATAATTGGGAATTCTTTTACAGTATTTAGTGCATTAGACCTACTTCGTGTTTTCCAATTTTGTAGAATCCAATTTCGCAGGGAAAAAATGTCCATTTTCGCACAAATGTCCGGGATCAGTATTCTAGGAAAATGGATTCAGCAAAAAATGGAATTCCAAACTCGCAGAAATTATGTCCATTTCTGCAGAATCAGATTCGCAGAAGAAAATATGACCTGATACCCGCTTGATGAGCTGCATTGGATGTGGCCTAGCTTATTTTTATTTACCCTTATTATTTGGGCAAGAAAGATTTTAATATCCTTAAACTGTACACGAATAATGGTGTCAGTTGCCAGGAAAGTGAGGGGCGTTATGTTTGAACTGGGTTTGAACACCCAGGTTTGAACACCGACTGAGGGGTGCACTTCATGCGCTATTACATACATAGATATTTATGTAATCCTAATGAGTATGATGCAAACAAATGATTGCTTGCATCATACTCTTTAAGATTACAAAAATCTCGATGAATATAGTAGCCTGTGTAGCGTGCTCCCTCAGTAAGTGTTTCTAACTTGTTAATCCAAAAAAAATGTCAGCCACTCCCCTTCTTAAATGAAAAATTTTTCTGGATTTTTTAGTGGTACAGGACTAGCAACACAGGAACTCACATTTTTCCCCTTCTAAGCTGGGTCATGTCCAGTGCAGCTTATCTATTGGGGTATCGGATCATATTTTTCTTCTGCAAATTTGATTCTGCAAAAGTAGACATAATTTCTCCGAGTTTGGAATTCCATTTTCGCAGGATACTGACCTCGGAAATTTATTTCCGCGATAATGTTCATTTTTTCTGCGAAATTGGATTCTGCGAGATTGGAGGTGGCCTAAGAAAAGCTCGAGCGTTAATGCTCCCAGAGCCCCATCCCTCCTTGACCTTGCGCAATGGAGGCTGGCCTCTGTTGATTTGGTCGACGAGTTGTATCTATATAAGTATGAATTTATTAGAAAACAAAAACGAATCGTTTGATGTTTAAGGTAAGGTTGAAGTGAGCCGAAGTCAAAACGGCAAAGAAACGCAAAGTAACTTCCCTGTAAGGTTTCAGATACTGCAGTGTTACTGTACTGTTTAACCTTACTGCTGTATTCAAACGTTTTGACTGTTTGTAAATTGTTTTTAAATAACGTGGCAAGACATCTTGCATCTTAGTGATATGCACTTTGTGTCACTTGTGATGACACACGTTCTTCCAATGGTGATGACAACTTTATTTCTGTCTGGTAATAAGCTAGGCAAGTATGGAGTGGCAGTTTAGGCACGTGCAGATGGTTCAAGCAGTTGCACCTAAGTAATAAATCTAGTTCCCCCAGGGGACCTCTTAAGTTATCAAAACTACTACACCAAAGTTCTTCTTTGTTCCCACAATTTAGGCCTAATTGTGCATGTTTTGATGGTGAAATTAACATCAATTAAATTTCCCATGAAACTATGTGTTTGCAACACTGATGGGAGATAGACTGATAACTATTACAATCATGGCTAGAATCCGACATAACGCGAAACCTTGAATCAATGGAGTAAAGACAATAACGCCTTATTCACTGTGGAGTTCTTACCTGGATCCAGTCGTTGAGCTAACTGCAAGGAGCCTTAGGTATACTACGCGTAGGTAAAAACTTTAGCGAAGTTTGTCAAGCCAATGCTGTGAGAACGGTTTCTTGAATTGGACCTGAAATTGGTAAATTTTTTGGATTTGTTGACAGCTGCCGCAAATTTGATCAAGGAATCTTTTCCGTTTTACAACCTTAAACATCGGTTTCGCAGCATATGGGAATGGCCAAAACAACGTTTTTGAGGCCTAAAAAATCTGCGCTCACAGCGTCGACTAGCTCGACTAAAAACACTGTTGTTTTAACCTCCTTTTTCATCCAGTGCCCCTTGTAATAGCTCAACGACCAGCTCCAGCTACTAGCTCCCTAGCCAGTATGGCGTTATGGTTCGTTATTGTAGCATGTAAAAGACCCTAGGAATTTCCGATAGGATTTACCTAGCAAAATTGTCCCTCTCTCATTCTGGTGCTATGGCTGGGTGCACGTCTAAACAACAACAGTATGGCATTATTGTTGCTAGTGTACAGTATAGTACGTTTGCAGCATTAAGTCGTCTAAATTGTGCGTAATCTTCACGACTGTAGCGTAGGTCCTCAATTGTTTTTTTGTGATCAATAAATACATTATCTTTTTTTTGGGAGGGAGGGGATTTTTTTGCTGCAGTTTGTTTTGGGATCATCTTAAGCCGAAATCAATATACAAGTGCCGAGAAGACTTGACGAGACTGTCTGCGCGTCTGCCTGTCCATCCATCGTAGGTTCTTCACACCGTGCGCCACTAATTAATTGTAAATGAGTCGTTTGTATACAAAGTATCGCCGGTTTCGTGCCGTTGCATTAATTGTTGGCCACCCCTGCAGAGGTTAATGGTAGAGAGCCTTGATTGAAAAGATGCCTTCTTTCCTTCTCCCTGCCTCGTCCCCCTGCCATCAAGTGGACGGTTGACTGCTTTCGTTGCTAGATGGCGTGAAACGGACTTGGAAACCGGAAGTGTGCCTATGCTGGGACTGGAGACACACTTCCTGTTTACTGTAAATGCATCCACCGAGTAGGAGATTTGCGCACCAGTATAATTTCAGTAATGATTACTTGAGCAAAGTTTGTATCCCCTAGACAGCTTACATATAGCCGAAGATGTAAGCGAAGATTACTGAAATGAGACTATGATTTTACATTTGGCAAGACGTGACAGAAAACACATAATACTGTGAGGGTTACGTCCCGTTTCGCCAATCCCGTTTCGCCAAATACCATTCACGAAATTTTAGGCACACGAATTTAAAACATGACTCCCATACAATGGTCAGACATTTATGGATAAACAAATTACGTGCCTCGCTTGCGCTACCACGCTCGCTGCAGCTAAACACATAACATCAGAAACCGCAACTAATCACAAATTCCTTCCAATTAGCCATGCATCTTTAACTTCTGCAATGTTAGATTTTTAAAGAATATTTTGATTCTGCGAAATGGGATTCTGCAAAATTTGGAAAAGGGGTAACCATCACGTGTATATCTAACTATTATTAAAAGAGAACCTTGGCATTGACCTAGCGACAACCATGCATTCTAAACAATATTAAAAGTACACGTTTTTCCATCTGTATTGCCAGTTTTCAAAACGCTAATAAATCAATCGGTCTTATTCTACCACTGCTTGTCTCTGTTAAATGTATGCGTTTTAATTCCCCATTACATAGCAATAAAGTATTAAATTTCGTGTACCTAAGATTTTGTCAAATTAGTAGGGTTCGACCAAGTTCTGGTAAATACCCGACCCGGTACCGGGTATTGCTATTTTTGACCAGGCGCGGACTCGGTAAAAATTTGACCGAGTAAAAACAGGGTAATAATTATTTGTTGAAAAAATTATTTTATTTTCATAGTTTCATTTATACCTTCTGGATCCCCCTACAACTACTTGCACGCAATAGATATTTATTAATGTGCACAGAAAAAAAATCAATAAATTGCTTTAACAGTTTCGGAAAATCAATTTTTTTTAATTACGGGCTGTAAACGAACTGAATTGAAAATCTCCGTATTGACAACCGTAAGTCGGCGATAGTTACGCTAAAAATCGTTGTTCCTACCTGATAAGCGATAGTGTGAAGGTTTATAGGCTCCTTTTCCATTTTCGTTGTACATCGCAGCAACTGTTTTAATTTTTTAATGTTGTGAAACATCATCTTTCTCGTGATTTTCAACAACGAACTGAACATTAAGTGAAATCCGAAGCGCGCCATGGCGGCCATTGTGAAATCGCCCGTCAGCCAATAAGAGCGCGCCAAATCGGTCACGTGGTGCCAACTGGCCAATGAGTGAACGCGATCTTTCAATTGCTTTGGAAAGACAGCTCGAGACCGCCAGAAACAGCCTCTTACATCCATCTGATTGGCCAATGCCAAACGGGCATCGAGAAAATGTGTTGAGAGGCCCGGATAGAGGGGAATTTCAGCTTTTCAGTGAACCCAAGATGGCGACGCCCAGTCAAATGGTTTGATCGCTACTGCTGTCGAAAATGACCAGTTTTTTGTTCTTGAACTACTGAAAAAGGAATGAACACCACATTTTTGCAGTTTTTAGTGAGACTGCACTCAACTAAAGTGCTATTTATAAAAGTATAGACATCGTTAACAACATTTTGTTACCAGAAATCGATGCACAACATATCGGGTAGCGAATTTCAGCTTTTATCATGTCGATATGTTGGCTGAAAATTGCATTTTTCGACCCGCACTTCCCCATAAAAGTTTCGACGTATATAATTATACGTCGTTACTCCACTTGGGCCACATCTTTGCTTAAAGGGTTAAAGACAACAAAGGCCTATTGGGAGACAAAGTAACCAAAATGCATTTTATTTTTCATTTCACTTTATTGAACAATGAATTGCTGGTCAGTTTAATTTTTGACCTCACTTTATTTAATAACGTAAAGTTTATAATTAAAAAATTTGGAAGAAAAAATAACTGGCATTTTACAGTTTTTTAAAGTTGGTTTCGTCCTTTTATTTGCTTTCGTTCATTGTTATACTATGCGAAATACAAAACTAGACGAAAGCAAAATGAAAATAAGTGAAAGCAAAAAAAAAAAAAAAGAACGAAACCAAAGTAAAAAAAGCTGCATATTAAACATAAAGCAAAAGTTGAAAATCTACGACCCGATTTTACTACTCGGACTCGGCTCGATGGGTATTCATAATTACTCGGACTCGGCTTTTTGTTACCCGGTCAATCCCTACAAATTAGTTTTGCCGAAACGAAATTTCCCCTTTAGGCAAAAGCTTTTAATCTGCTTTGTCGAAACGGGAGTTCACCACTGTGAGAGTACAGAAATTCGAAAACTGAAAAATATTGGTAAAAGTCCAATAACGTGCAATCGCCGGAATTAGTCCAAGTTCTCAAATTTTCGACAGTTCAACCGGAGGATGATGGGAAAACGTATCCCAACTGCTTAGTTTGAAGCAATCCGGTGATTTGGGTTACAACCAACTTGCTGTTGTCTTTTGAAACACTCAGCTTGCATGGCCTCTTATATTGAACTAGCGGAGTCGCTCGCCTCGCTCGCTCATTCCGCGTCGTCTCACTTTCCTTCCCTCCCCCCCCTCATTAAGTTGCCGTTCGGTCGGTAGATGGCATCGTATGTTCGCGCTGCTGGACGTTGCGTTCTGGGCGCTGTAGATGCAGATGACTGCTTCGTATGTCCTGCTTGCTGCTGGCTGCTGCTGGCTGCCTTGCGGAGTTTGTGTAATTATATATATAGACAGGTCGTTGCCACTCTTCCGTGAGACTTTGTGTAGGCCCTCTCCACCCCTAGAATCCAGTATCTCGTAAAAAGAGATCCACACGAAAGCCTCACGGAAGAGTGATACTGCCTATTCAATATAGGAGGCCATGCAAGCTGTGCGTTTCAAAAAACAACAGCAAGTCAAGTGAAACCCAAAGCACCGAATTATTGGCATATGGGAGACGTTTTTCCATCATCCTCTGGTTGAACTGTCGAAAACTTGAAATTGGACTAATTTCGGCGATGTGAGATTGTGCGTTATTGGAGTTTGTGAATTTTATCAGTTTTCGAACTATACAGAAGTAACAGTACTGGGTTGTTGAGTCGTATAAGCTCAGATTCTCGGCTCTCTTTGATTGCCGTAAAAAAAAAAACCGCTAAAAGTTGCATGTTGATTTGCAACTGTTTTACTTGGAGTGGTGGTGTACCTGTTCTGTCATTAGCGTACCTGACATTGCCAAACTAATCGGTTTTAAGCGGGCTAAAAAATAAAACTTCCACTCCCAACAGCCACTTCACCCCCTTCCTTCATCAATCCATCGTCATGTTTTAAATTGCGTCTTTAATGGTGGCTTTAATGGTGTTTTTAATGGTTTTTAAGGAGTGATAACTTTTCTGTATTTATCAGAGTTCAAATTTAGTGGCAAAATCGATAAGCTACAGTTAACTTTCTATAATGTTGATCATAAAATGAACAGTGGGAGCTTGTTGGGCGTGCAGAGAATGGCTGTAGGTAGGGTATCAACACCAAAAGTAGCATTATTGAAATGCCAACATTTTCAGTACCGTCTGTCGTAACCCACCAGTGCTTTTCAGGCCATTAAATCTGTGGAAATTCATGCTTTAGTCAACATCATCATGTGATATATACTACTACGGGGGAAAGATGCTAAACTTGCAATACACTGGTTATAAAACTTAACCATGACCATCTCTGAGATAGTAATGTTATTGAATATTTGTGATCGATTTTCGTAGGTTCATTTTACCTGTTACAATTGCATTTTGAAGATACTTATCGTTTTATTTGCGTGATGAACTCGTTTATGCATGATCCGTTTTGTATCTTAGTGTAGTTGACAACATTTTATTATTATATATTGTTGTGTGTATGCTTTGATAGTGTCTATTATTTTTGATAGTGTCTATTATTTTAACATTTTCATGATGCAGAATTCCCTTGCTTTACAGTTACAGTATGAAAGTGCTTTTTTGAGAAGTGTGATTGGCAAACAGTGCGTGAGGTTTTATACTTTGAAACGAATTAAACCTAACGGAGAAAATACAAGCTCATTTCCAAAATAGAGTTAGATTTACACGTTGCATTAGGGAATTTTCGACAAGCAGTAGTCTTCAGATGTTTAAAGAGACCACAACATTACGTGTCTTTATCAGACTCTTATCAGGATCTGGTTCGAGTCCGGTCTACATCGGTTCTGTTTGGCGCATTTGAAATTGCCGCTAAACAGATCTGATGTAGACTGTTTCTGATAAAGCAGCCTTATAAAGACAAGTGACGTTGTCGTTGGTATCTTCAAACACCCTGTTGACTATGGTTTGTTGAAAATTCGCTAATGCAACCTGAATCTAGCTCATATTTTTTGATTTGCGTGTGTCTTTTTCATTAAGTGGGTTTGTCATTTACAATTTGTGGTGCTTAGATTCATGACAAAAAAAAAAGCAGAATAAATGAATCAGAACAGACTATACGTGCATTGATTTCAGGCTGTTTCTCGATTAATCATGAAATATTCTTCTTCCATTTTTTTTTGTTCTTGTGAAATAAAATTCCCTTTTGTCCATGCGTAATTATTTTTTTCTTTTCTCTTCCTCAGCACTCAATGGTTTATTTTTTTCACCATTATGAATTGCCGGCCATTTTGCAGCAAGCCCATCTGCAACAGCTTCTCCTACGCAACCAAGCGCTACCCCCAGCCAATGCTCCAAACACGCCAAATGCAACAGGGGCTGCAGCTGATGGCTCCGCATCACCATCCGCGACAACCCCTAATAACGAGCCAGGTACCTCAGACCTTCCTGGTTCTGCCGCCGCGGGATCCGGCGTTTCAGGGGAAGCACCTGGGGCAAGTACCAGCAATGGGCCAGCATCTATGCCCTCCACGTCTTCAGGTGGGGGCGGAAGTTCTTCAAGCGGTGTCCGCCCCCTCACAACACTCCATCAGTTTCTCCTTCTGAATCACTCTCCACTCTTGGCGTCTCCTGCCGTTGCCGCAGCCCTGACGTCTCGCTTCCCCCTAGTCCCCTTTCGACCGCCTTCACCGCCACCTCCTCCTCCTACAGCAACTTCATCTGCCTCATCTACTCTTGTTTCTTCGTCCACTCACCTCTCTCCATCTTCTTCTTCTTCTGTTTCCGCACCTTCCTCTTTTCATTCTTTACCAACAGAGACTTCGTCCTCGATGCCACAACATCAGCGAGAAACGGAACCGCTCCTTCCCCACTGACGTCCCGCTTGACTTTTCCTCAGACATAATATCTCCTGTCCCACCAGGAATAAGGTTAACAGATAGTATTTTGTGAGAGTTGGCAAAGCAAGTTGTAAGAACTCGTTGGTGCATCGGGTCGAGGAAGCGGGCTAGAATCTTAAGCTCTTTTCCTCCATACACTCTGCATTAGGATATGTTCGATGATGATTTTCCAACGGGTTAAGGTTGTGTTAAAGTCGGGGTTGGACCTATTGAATCTCGCCTCGCCTCGTGTGCGCAAGATCTGTGTCCCTAGTGGCTAGTTTGGACGCGACGGATGAACCCATTGCCCTTTTCTGGGGTCGTGCTCTGCATCTTTTTCCTTCTACTTAAAAAAAAAAAGACTTCCCCTTGGCCTTAGGGGGTCATCTACCAATTGTTTGGGGTAAACCAACTGGTGAAGAGGGTTATTGGCTGCTGTTTGATTGAATGACTGACACACTGTTGAATTTTTTGTACAAAGGCGTATTTGTTGGCTGTAGATATTCTTGTATCATTAACCATGCTAGGGATACTTGTTCGTGACTCTTTTTGCCCCCCAGCAAGACGGAATGCCAAGTATGAGCTCGGACTTTTTTTTTTACTAGGGCTCTGGGAATTCACCACTAATTTGAGGGAAGGCGTAAGTGATGTGTTGAAACGGGAGTGTAAATTTTTGTGGAAATAAAAGTTGCAATGGATTGCGTACGTGATTGTTAAGCTGATACTCCTTGGCATTCGTAACATAATTCAGATTTCACGGTTTTCAACATTCATTGTCTATGCAAATCGGACTGTCTATAGTGTCCGTAGCCTATCTTGAGTTCGCCCCAGAACGACACAAATAATCAATTGTATGTTTTTGGTAGCAGAGTGCCTTGTTGATATCCAAGATGGTTACAAAAACAATGGCGGCCATCGATTAAAGCCATCCCATCCAGGAAAACGTAGCCGCTCATTAAATAACTGCAGGACTCAAGATAAACCGCTTACACAATAAAAGTAAGTGTAATTTTGGCACAAGTGATGACCTCGCATTTTTTTTGACAGCCCGTTTTGCAAGGAGTGTTGCAGGGTGTTTCATAAAAAATTGGTGTTATTTTGTAATCCAATTATGTGATAGATTCTCATTTAAATGATCTCAATCGTTAACAGCTTGTGTTGAAGCAAAGTTTTGATGTTTGATGTTCGTATCGTTTCAGGTATAGAAATGCCATTCACTGGAAAAAAAGAAAAGGCGTTATGTGTGTTGGAGTCTGCTCGAACAAGATTGTGCAGCATGCATTTGTGAGAGGATTCGCTAAAAATGCTCCAACCGCAATGGAGATTTTGACACGGCACAGAAAGTTCAAAGAGGAAGGGTGTACGTGTAGGGCAAAAGGCTCCTTGTGATGCCAAACAATCATTGGAGGAAACCATGTTTCCAAACTTGTTTTTCTTATGGACTTCCTGGGGATTTGCACGAATGTTACCTGAACGATCTCGGCCTTCCTTTTAGCCAGACAGCCTTCCTCTTTGAACTTTCTGTGCCACGTCCAAATCTGTAGTGCAGTTGTGGCATTTTTAGTGAATTCTCTTCAATGCACGCTGCACAGTCTTGCAGAAGCACACTCCAATACACACACGCTGTTAAAATTTGAGATCATTTGAACGCGAACTGGTCGCATTATTATATTAAGAAATGATATCAAATTTTATAAAACACTCTGTATAATGTTTCTTGTCCTTTGTGAACGAAAATTTGGACCGCTTTTAAGTTAGATTCAGGTGACCAGACGTGATCTCATGTTTTGTGCTTGCTCTCCTTTGTGCGAATCAATTTTCCAATAAATTTTTTTTCGTGTACCATTTAAAAATCAATTCTTCCTTCCAAACAACCCCTAAAAAAATAATTTCCGCAAATTTGTTTCACAGTTGTGGTTAAAAGTTTTTTAAAACATTTTTTGGATTCAGAATGCAGCAGTGAGTTAGAATAATTGAGTCTGGATTTTTTTAAGTTTACGCTCCTGGCAATGTTGTAGCTAGACTTTTTCAAAGAGGGGTGCAAGAGTAAAATGTAGGGACCCAAAATACTAAGCAATTTTGGGTGACAGGTTGTGGTTTATTTTACAATAGTTTTATGCACAATGTGGGCCCCTGCTCCGATTTTAGGGCTCCCTCCTGCACACCCCTTAATTGCGGCACTGACACCTGGTATCTTGACTGCACTAGAGTGGACATTTTGAAAGGTATTGTACAAAATTAAGGATCCAGTTTTTTAGACTCTGAATGAGGTTTTGGATTCAGAAAAGTGGTCCACATTTCTGTCTTGTTTTTTTTCATATTTCATGTTGTGCTATTTTGGGGCAGTTTATACAACTCTGGTGGAACTGCGTATTTAATTTTATGCAATTTCTGTTTTTGCTTAATGCCAGAAAGTAATTCGCAAACAGTATTCATAATTTAGTGTATCCCAAATGAATGTCATAATTTTACATTCGGAATTACGTCCTATTAAGAAATGTTTGTCTCGCATCTTGTTTGTTTTATTATCTTTCCTTTGGGTGAAAGTGGGGAGCAAAAAGTTAGCTGCTCCTCTTAATAATCCTTGGCCCCCTGCCCGACACCTGTTCAGCGTTAAAGAAAGTGTGACGACGTGTGCAGTGATCTTTTAGGGGTTCTTACACGAAGAATTAAGAAAGCGACACAACGTGTTGGGAAGGTTCTTTAGAGTTAGGGTTAATTAAGAGAGCATTTGCGCAACAATCTCTTAACATAAAATTTGTTTAATCCAGTTTTGTGCTTGGTAAATAATTGGGTCCAACTTTTTAATTCTCGTAAATACAATAAAAATAAGTTGCATACAGCACGTAGAATAAGAATAAAGACTTTTTATTCCCGTATATTAGCAGGAAGGGAAGGAACAGGGACAAGCCATCTTATGTTCGGCCATAAATTAACTTAGAAAAATTAAAAATTCTAAAATAATGAAACTTTTGCTGTCTTCCATCGTACTACGTACTATCTCCAAAAAGCAGTACTAAAACTCTCACAGTATTGGCAAATTTTCGACAGATCTGAAAGATTTTCGTTGTTTGTATCACCTCCTGCTGTTTTCATCAAGCTGTCGGAGTCAACTTTTTCTCGATTCACGTCACTGAGAAAAGAAGTAGCAATTCCGATGGCCTGATGAAGACAATAGGAAGTGATAAAAACAATGAAAACCCTTCAAAACTGTCGAAAATTTCCCAATACTGTACGAGTTCTAGTACCGCTTTTTGGAGATTTTGCCTAGTATAATGGAAGACAGCCACAATTATGATCGAAGTCGGTTTAGAGTTTTTAAAATAATTAAAATCTTAAAGTTGTAAAATCCTAAAATCTTAAATCGTAAAAAATAATTCTAAAATCTTAAAAGGAATTTGGGGTTCCCACTAACTTGGAAAACCTGGAAAACTCACGGAATTTAAACTACATTTGAAACTTGGGGAATTAAAATATATTTGAAACTTGGGGAATTTAAACTATGTTTGAAACTTGGGGAATTTAAAGTACATTTGAAACAAAGGGATTTAAAATATATTTGAAACTTGGGGAATTTAAACTACATTTGAAACTTGGGGAATTAAAATATATTTGAAACTTAGAGAATTTAAACTATGTTTGAAACTTGGGGAATTTAAAGTACGTTTGAAACTCAGGGAATTTAAACTACATTCAACACTCAGGGAATTTGAACTACATTTGAAACTCGGGGAATTTTGAAACTCGGGGTGTTTAAACTATATTTGAAACTCGAGGAATTTAAACTTCATTTGAAACTGGGAATTTAAACTATATTTGAAACTCGGAGAATTTAAACTACATTTGAAACTCGGGGAATTAAAATATATTTGAAACTTGGGGAATTTAAACTATGTTTGAAACTCGGGTAATTTTGAAACTCGGGGAGTTTAAACTATATTTGAAACAAGGAATTTAAACTATATTTGAAACTCGGAGAATTTAAACTACATTTGAAACTCGGGGAATTAAAACTACATTTGAAACTGGGAATTTAAACTACTTTGCTACTCAGGGAATTGAAGTACATTAGAACTCGGGGAGTTTAAACTACTTTTGAAACTCTGGGACAACTCAAGGAAGATTCTGGTTTTTCACAAAATAACCTGGAAGACACTGGGGTAAAACAAAGTCACACTTTAGGCTAGTTCATTAAATACATTTTGTTAAGACATTGTGTTAAAATCAAATTTATCCCTATACTTCTGTGTTTCCATGGATTAGTTCATTAAATTGGGCTACTCTTCACACTAGCCCTAAATACAAGTGAAACTGGTAAAATGTGTGGGAAAATTTCCTTCGTAATATTTCGGTAAATACCCTGGAAATTGATCTCAACTACTCTAGGTAGCCTGTAAAACTCTGGGAAATTATTTCAGTATTTTTGTGGGAACCCTGCAATTGTGGAATTGTGCCACAAGTTCTTCTTTAATACTAGAATAGTTAAAGTATGGAACGCTTTGGCTCGAAAGATCGTCAATGCAGTCTCCCTTAAATCGTTTACGTCTAGAATACAATGATCGCAGTCTAGACTTAAACGATTTAAGGTCTGCATTGACTGCATTGATGACGTTTCGAGTCAAATCGTTCCATATACTAACGAGGAACTTACGTCAGTTTGATTAAGGCACAGTGAGTTTAAAATTATGGCCACTGTTAGTACTAGCATGCCACACTGTTCAAAAAAAATATATATTGAGATCCAAAATGGCGAGATCAAGCAAAATGGGAAAAGTCGGGTGAAAAAAATATCTCAACTCTAAAGAATTTAAACCTAACTTTAACAAACGATCCCAGTAAGGTAGGGATTTACTAACCAGGAATTTGCGTTGTGGAATCACTGCCCTGCACACAGTTAATATGGCCATATGCGAGGTAAATGGTGCGGGGGCCAAACCTGGCTTGCGTCTAAGTGCGCCCGAGGAACGGGAAGTCACCATTCTATCCCTTGCCGATGTTGAAACTTACCTTTTTATATTTTCAGCCACATTTTTCTGCATAAAAAGGGCAACCAGCCTGGGGGGGGGGGGCGCCCGGCTCGAGCCCAATAACCCCAATGTAGGGGTGCCTTTAGCTTACGTACTGCAAAATTGGCTTTACATATACCTTATATACCCTTGGTAATGTTGGGGTATCGCCATTTCCTAAACGTAGCTGTTCTTAGTCAAACGGTGTACAATTAATTTTACTGCAGTGTTTCGTTGATGTAAGGTCATTACTGAACCAAACTCCCAAATTACTAAACCAAACTCTTATTTTATACTAAAAAAATAATGACTTTGAGACATGCCAATTTTAGGACCATTTCTTGCCATAGGTGGTGTTGTTACCAAAGTGTGTTAACCCAACTGCAGTTTAAAAAACTCAGTTTTTTCAGATGTTATATTTATGTTGCTTTTTAATGTGCTTTTTATTTTGTCAAATGTTTATCCTTTTTATGTGCGACTATGTATGTGGTCTGACGACGCTCCTTGGATAACGCACACTATACCGCGAACCACGGTTGTTTGCCGTGATTTCATCATGAGTTAGCCACTGACAAACGAGAATAGCGTATCTTTGGCCGTCTGAGTGGACTAGCCCAGTCACATGATGCGTACGTCACAAAAAACAGCCAGGGCGCGTGGTTTATAATATGCAAGTTCACCACAGAAACTGCGGTAAGA
>JAHWFP010201653.1:18440-30828 GCA_023313725.1 Lithobius niger | reverse complement strand
AAGTCCAAAAGGCAACGTAAATAGGTTAGCATCTGTATTTATTTATCTGGTTATTTTTAGACTCCTCTTTCATTGTTAGCACCTTATTTTAACCTCGTTACGATGGACACTTGCACCCATCAACTTGAAGCCAGCCTTGCAATCCAACTATGACGCTTTAATGATAAGATTTGAAAGTACATTAAAAGTGTGAATGGTTATGAATGTTTCAAACGAAACCAGCCTACGAGAATCTATTCTACAGCAAAGGACTTGTTCTGTTAGTGTATGGCTGAAAGAAACATTGGGAGGCGCCAGTCTCAGTTATGACCATACCTTCGTTGTTTTCATTGTTAAAAGTCATACAATATAACCCCTATTGTACCACTTTTAAACAAAGGGTTACCTGACAAGTTGATTCTGTATGACTTTTAAACCAATGATCCGTCTGATAACCTGGTTTCGTAGGAGTTTTAAACAATGGTCCAGTTGATAAATTGATTTTGTATGAGTTTTATCTAACTCACTACCCGGCTTTGCCTGAGGATTTTTTTGACCCGTGGTTGTTTCCCAGTATTTGCTCGGTGCTACCTTTCCATCAACCGTCGCCCTCCGCAAAGCAATGTCGTAATGAAATAGTGGCTCTAACATAAGACCTGCCCCACCAACGGGCATTCCCCATTCAGGCCCCTCCCCACGCCCAGTAGCGTGCGAAAAATAACTGTCCTTCGTACATGACGTCATTAAGACATGCCTTTACGATGACCGCGCAGAGCAAATTGTTAGTCGAGGCAACAATCTGCCAATTTCAACTTCTTTTCAGGCCAACAATGTCCCAGTTTCAACTTCAAGCCAAAGAATTGACACATTCGCACGTTTTCATTGTCTCCCTTCAGGGGGTCGTCGTTGCAGTTGCTTCATTTCTGCTATGAGACTTTGGTGTATAATGTAAGATTGCACTGCAGTTTTCATGGCATAAACCAGACAATTAATGAAAAAACTGCGCAACTAAAACTTTAAGGTTGTACAGCAATCAAATACCTTGTCACAAATTAAAGACTCCTGATGCTCGGAAAATGGCTGGGATGTTTTTTTTACTGTTTCTACACCAGCAACAGTGAAGGATTTAATTTTTGCCAACACTGTATTGTTCTTCTAATGCTGCCTGGACTTTTGAAGTTGAAATACTTTACCAGCACTGTTATCCACGATGGCTAAAACCTTTTAAGAACCAAAGAGAACCAAGTGAACCAAATAACTACTGGCTGTTACTCAAACCAAATAATTAACTAGATTACTTCTTAATTACTTATCTCTTATTATTGCGACGATACCAATGGGGTGTTTCCCAGACAGGGTTTACCAAATCATTCACACAAGAAATGGCTACTTTAGATTCAATGACAAACAAAATATTTATTTAGGCAGTTTATAGACCAAAAGTCTTCTGTATTTCAGTTTCATAATTTTACTTCTGTTTACATTTTAAATCTTACAATGAGCAATGATTTCGTTTCTCCAATGTTACTGTTCGTTACAACGTAATGTCACTTACGTAGACTGTAGACTTATTTCCTATATTTACTTTCACAAGTTACTGAATAATACGTATCACACGTTTATCTCAACTGTTTTTATGGTTAACACACTTTACTCGTTAATCTTTAATGTTATTTTCTTCGAACAGGTAATGATTCAAGTATACGATCCTGTAGAAGTTCGCTATATAAATATTACCGTTAAGTGCTCAAATTACCTCAATGGCTCAATGTTGTACCTTAATTGCAATCAAATCGTTTGCTTGCCGTCACAATGTAGTTTGGTTAACCTTGGCTCTAGCTCCCTCTGTGTTACGGCGGATGTGACCTCGAAGCTTGAAGGACCGATGCTTGATTCTTGAGAAATAAATAGACATAAATCGCTGGAAATAATATTAAGCACTTATGCACTTATTTCTATTTATTTCTCCTTTATTGAGCCTTGTGAGTGTACGATTTGTCTTCCCTCTCCATTGTCTATAGCCGAGTGAATTTCGATCGAATGGAGCCCTGGTCACGGTTGTGACCTTAATAATGGGATCAGTGAGTTATCTTTATGTCAGTCAGTGGAGGATGTGGCCATAGCGATTAAGGCGCTATGCAAGTGATCTGGGGCAAACTGGGTAGCCGGTTTGAATCCGGGTCATGCCACTCTGACGAAACATAAGTGCATAAAGGTGGCTTACTGAACTATGTTATTTCTAGTGTATGATTTTCGCTGTTGGTTAATTTCCAATTTTCCTTGATTCTTGAGACTTATCAGCATCTGCTCACAGTGCTTAACTTTACAAACTTTCGACTTATACACAATAGTCGATGCTCTTCCTGCCTTGTAGTGACATTTAATATAAGGAATCTCAGCAGCGAAGAGAACCTAGTGGACTGACTGTCCACGGTTTTGGAATAAAACCAAATTGCTTTCAAGAAGGTGGCGATAGACTACATAGCTGTAGGCGGTGATAGACTACATTACTGTAGTTGGTGATAGACAATTACTGACAAGAAACTGCCAGTTTATATGGTGCATCAATCGTTTGGTTCCGATGTGCCCTGAAGATAAATTATTGCATATGTTCTCTTTATTATCTTAACACACATCCACGACATACATTTGAACTCATCACAAGAGGGACCTTGATCAGAGCTAGGTAGACAAATTGTTTACCACACGGGGTAAACTGTTCAAGATTACAATTAAGGGCTTTTACACAAGTGGGGTGGAATTTAGTAATAGACAGACTGCTTTTGGAAAATGGGGGAATTGTTAAAGAGGCATTTCTGACGTCGTTGTCCAATGTTGTTGGTGTTTACGAAAGTAAAATTGGTACAGGGACGCTGTGCTATTCTCATTAAACAGAGGCCACTATTTTTCATGTAGGAAACAGCAGTTTTGTGTGGAAGCCTCCACAAGACCTGATTATCAATACAGTGAAGCTCTACTTTCATTTTTGTTAAATACGGTCACAGGCACACTAAAAGCAATTCTCTATCCTTGGCGAGATTGGGGAAAGATAACGTTAAATGCTGACCTTGCTTGTGGGTAGCTCGACTGATAAGATATTTTCCCGTCTTTTCTCAGGTAGAAAATAAAGTCAATGATTGCACAAAAATTACCACTGCAAAATAAATACAATTAATTTGAATTTCACATGGATGCTGAAATCAATAATAAACTGTAAGGAGTACATGTTTGTAATTTATGGCAATATTTCGCATATTTACGAGTGCAATATAAAACATTTCATTTCTTCACATGATAGGCTATGTTGAGTCATGTGGCTATTGTGATATTATTATTTACTATTGAATAGCACAATTGAATGGATAATACCATGTCTATTGTTTTCGTTTCATTCATATAATTCTGTGTGTTTGATGAACTGTTTTAATTATTATCGTTCCCTTTTTTTGTGGTTATGAGTGTTCACATGAAAATGTGATATGCTTTTCCAGATACCTGGTTCAGATATAACCACAATAAGGTCCTGTTTTAGTCCTTTCTGTTTTGGTGTAATAATAAACTGTAAGGAGTATATATTTGTAATTTATAGCAATATTTCGTATATGTATGGGTGCTAGATAAAACATTTAATTTCTTCACATGATAGGCTATGTTGAGTCATGTAGATATTTTGCTATTATTATTTTTTATTGAATAGCACAATTGAATGGATAATACCAAATATATTGTTTTCGATTTATTCATATAGTTCTATGTATTCAATGAACTATTTCAGTTATTATCGTTCCCTTTTTTGCGGTTATGAGTGTTTACATGAAAATACGATATGCTTTTCCAGATATTTGGTTTGGATGTAACAGCCATAAGGTCCTTTTGTTTTGGTGCAGAGGTCCTTTCTGTGGTAGCAATATTTTGACGTTATTAATTATTTGGTTAGTTCATGCCATGTTGTTCATGCGAACAATAATTGTCTTTCTTGGACTTGGTTTGTGTGAATGGATTGCCTTATTTTATTGAACAATAGGTTGTTCTAACGTGATGTGCAGAGAACAGAACGAGTGGGCTCGGCTCTGTTTAGTGCTTAGTGATTGGCATCGGTATCGATCAAGAGTTTAGTATCAGTATCGGTTTCGTCATGCACAGGTACCAAATCTGTTCATGACATGTATGTACTGTACTTTTAAGAGGCAAGAGGCAAAGTTATTTCTAAAGCTGTATTAGTTTTCTAATTCTAATTTTTTATTCCTTAGGACACATTGATGGAAGAGTTGCTTGTCCCCAATGCCCCAAAACGTTTGCTTCTCTAAACATCCTTCGTAAACATCAATACGAACATACAGATCGTTTCAAGTGCAAAATTTGTGGCGTAAGAACACAGAGCCACTATGTGTTGAAAGCTCACATGCAGCGTCATCTTCCTCGAGATCAACGTGAAGTCATCATTTGCCAAATATGTAACCGATATTATACACGGAGTGCCAATCTATTAGCGCACATGCGCTTCAAACACCAGCAGTATTAAAGTCTTCCCAGAATGTGGGGTGAGAAGATGTAATAATGTATCGAGACGACTTCAGTAACACCCATAAGAACAAAGTTGGAGCATATTGTTTACATTTAATTATCAATGCATGTTTGTACTTATCTCAAAATTCTGAAAGGAATAAAATATGACATAAGTAAAACATTAACCACAGATCGTCCTCGTTACAACACACACGACGTACTGTATTACAACACAAAAAAATGCCCTAACCTGTAATAACTGCCAATAAAGAAAGTTTAGTTTTTATATTAAAACAGTGCCAAATTGAGCTCGTTAAACAAATATTTAATTTTTTGTATGTAAAACACAAACTTCGATGTTTTAGGTTTTGGATAGTATTTAAAACTAACACAAAAAGTGCACAGATTACACAAGAACACAAAGTTTTGGCTTATTTTTAAACACTATCCACTAGTGCTTGTTCTTATGTGTATTATGTTTTGGATAGTAGCAACATATCCACAGTTTATTTGCCAGTTTATACGTAGTCTTGTTTGAGAAATTTTGTATTCGTTGATGTACCCTTATGTTTTATTTGATTTGTAGATTTGTCAATATGCAAAAGTTTTTCAAATATTTAGCAGTTAGCTTTCGCTCTATGTTGACGTTGTAACTATTAACGATGTCTTACCATACTACTAAAATTTAAAAGAACAGTTCTTGTATTGTACCAATTTGTCTTTTAATAAATAATTTGCCCTAAGGGCCAAGCTTTCACTTATTTCGTTAAAGAAAGGTACAACTATTTTTGAGAGCTTTGCCAAGAGCGGCGAATATCGTCTCATGTCTAAGTTTGTAAATGACAAAGCGCGTTTACCAACCTGTTGAGTTTTACTAAACACGGTAACTTGATCTCACTGGTTCTATTCTTACCTATTCTTAGCTATTCTTACCTATTCTTATCTATTCCTACCTATACGTACCTATTCTTATCTATTCTTAACTATTCTTAGCTATTCTTACCCGTTCTGGACGTTATCTTGGCCCCCAACGTTCAGAGGTTTCCTGGTTAAAATCCTAGGGATTGTTCCTCCCTACTACCGAGATTTTACAGAAAAAATAAAAGGTTCCTTCTGCTTTACTTCAAAACTAAACACATAAAAATCCAGATATTTGCACCACTGTGGTAACTTTTCCCTCCATCCCTGCTCAGTTTCCACTGATGCCGGTCACCACAACGTCGGAAATATTTGGATATTTAAGTGTGTAGTATTCAAGTGAAACAGAAGAAACCGGCTCGTTATTTTTTCTACAACCACAGTCCACATAGATTTTTGGTTCTTACATTAACGGACTTTACCCAATACCTATATATGAAAAATTATTACGCGAATACATCAAATGTAAGCTAGGCTAAACATATAAGCCATTGGGGGGGGGGGGGGGATTGAGGCTTAATGGCGCGTCGACAACTTGGTCATTAGCGCCAACCTCAGTCACAGTGCAGTGGTCCGGGGGGATATAAGCCATTGGGTTCATACCCCACCTATAGTATATATTTCTTCTTATAATTATCATTGAAGCCTTGTTTACTCTCTCCCTATTTACGGGCACAATCATCGCCCTGTCCGCTAACTGCGAATAAGGAAAAACTGCAATGAAAAACGAATTCGGGCTGTATCAAAAGTGTTGAATCTGCACTCAAATGTTGAGAATTTTTCTCGGGCTTTGTAAAATATTTAATTTTCTTATTATGTAGATAATTAGCACATTAACTATCGTGTAAATAATAAAGTATTGAATAATTATTCTGACTCTTATGATGGTTGCAATAATTATCCACCCTATATGGTTGACTGATGAGTATGCAAGGATTTTCGAGTTAGTATTCGCTAGCTAAGGTTTGTACTGAAATTTCTCCTTCTAACATTTTTGGTAAAGTTTAAAATTGAACCAGTTCTTACATGCAAGGGTCTGAGTCAGGTTCTTAAGAATCCTAATAATAAAAAAATTTAATACAAAAAGTTGGCTGACATTTTAATCCAAAAGATAATATCAGTAATTATTTATTTATTTAATACTAGCTGTTCACCAGTCAGAAATGACTGGTATTTGAAAATGCACTCTATGTAGCATAATTACTAAAATTAAAAATCTTTTGAGTTCAATTTCATAAATAAAATATTTTTTAATTTACATTTTTTATATTTTTAAATGTTGAATTTCTTTTTTTTTTAATTTAAATTATCTTTATTTTTGTGTATTGGATTTTGTAATTTTAAATTTTAGAAAGTATTAGATTATTAAATTTTAATTTTTTTTAAATTTTTCTTTAATTTTAATTTTTTTATTTGATTGTTTTTTTAAACTTTCAATAATCAATTTTAAATTTTAATTTTTTTTAAATAAGCATGCTATCGTAGCAAAGGAGTGCAGTGAAGACCAGTGTGTGACCTTTTAGAAGAAAAAGTTTTCATTCGTACTCACTGCATTTTCGTTTCCGTTCATTTAAATAGTTTTAATTATTTAAATTATTTTTTTAAAAAATTTCACCCGAAACATTCAACAAACCGTTTTACAGTTAACTGAAACCACGCATGTTGCCACATAAATTTATGTAAATTGTGGTTTTGAAAATTGTCATTAGTTGTCAACAGATGTCACGACCAACACCCAAAAACTGTTTGGGCTTGCCGAATGTACCTTCATTATATGGCAATGTTGCTTTATGGTGGTCATGGTGTGTAGTTTAGTACAGCCAAGGATGGGTAAACAACTTGCTGGCTACATGAAGTGTTTCAGATCTGCCAAAACTAAAGAAGCGACCAATACTTCCACCTAGGGTGATACTGTTGATTTACAAAGTCGTTTCAAAGATGAGCATCATTTGTAAATCGGTGGACTTTGGTACAGAACTTCACTCCTATATAATGTTCAGAGTGATGAATGTCGTGCTTAATTAAGAAAGTGTATTTATTTATCAACAACTAGAGTAAAGAAAAAAAGTCTATTTTCAGTTTGAATTACAGTGTGGTGTGTATAAACAACAGAAATAAAAGAGACAGTTTATTTTACTTAACAATACTTTGGTTTTGTAATTGACAAAATCAAAAATCGTGTGATACAATGTTTTAAACAACTTTATACACACAGCACAGTGATAAGCTCAGTAACACAGCACAGTAACTAGCACAGTAATAAGCTAGAACAAAAAAAAAGTTACACAGTATATGGCGAGTGAAGTGTTTGAATCATGCTCTTTTTTATTTGTTTTTTAATGTGGTGGTTGTTACATCGTCTGTCCACATATGTTACTATTTATTTCAAGTAAAAAACACTTGTTAGGATGTTATACAGTAAAAGCCAGGAAAGTGCACAAATGTAGATAAAAACTCGACGTTTCGGCTCACCTCAGAGCCATTATCACGAGTAAGGGCACGTTTACGTAACGACTCGCATTTGCATTCTCGCAGCTAGAAGCTAGAAATCATCTGAAGTTCCAACATGGCGGCAGTTTTAGCTTTGTCGACTCGCAATGAAAACACTGAATAATGCGAGTTCGGAAGTGACTGGAAAAATTTCGTAAGGAGGAATTCTTTATCTTATTGTCACGGATTATAAGACTTAAAGCGTTTACTCAAACGAGGTCCGATTTAGCTAATCCAGATACCGTTGTTACCATGGCAACGACAACTTTTCCATTGAGATTAAATTCTAGCTGCGAGAATGCAAAGGCGAGTCGTTGCGTAAACCCGGCCTAACAGATAAAAAGAATTGCAAATAGCACAGAAAAGCCATGAGACAAGTTGCAAGTAAAACGTCCGTCTTAGAAAGGCAGAAGTTGCTAGGACGTGTTAAAAATGGACAGACCCGTAAAAAATTTAAAAAGTTTAAGAAATAAGAGGGGACTTCGTTTGGTGCTAGCCACAAGCACTCATCGAAGTTAAATAAATACGGATGCAAACCTATTTACGTTACCTTTTGGACTTAAATGTCAGACTGCCTGAGCGGGGAATGGAACCCACGACCTTTGAAATCACAGGCCGGAGTCCTAACCGCTCAGCCATACTCCATGTCGGCCTTGTCAGTATGGCTGAGCGGTTAGGACTCCGGCCTTTGATTTCAAAGGCCGTGGGTTCGATTCCCCGCTCAGGCAGTCTGACATTTAAGTCCAAACGGCAACGTAAATAGGTTTGCATCCGTATTTATTTAACACTTATCGAGCCCATTTGGCTTTCTGTCCCGTTTATAACACATCGAAGTCCCCTCTTGTTTCGTAAACTTTTTAAAAAATTGTACGGTTTTTTTCCATTTCTTACACATCCTAGCAAGTTCTCCCTGGACGTTTTACTTGCAACTTGACTTGTGGCTTTCTTGTGCTATTTGTAATTCTTTTTATCTGTTACTCTTGATAATGGCGCTGAGATGAGCCGAAACGTCCAGTTTCTGTGTATATTTGTGCACTTTCCTGTCTTTTACTTTATAACACAAATGTTACCTTAATATGCATTCTAATGATGAATAGAATGGTGCATGCAGATACCAATGCAATCAATGTGGCAAGCAACACAATTCATCTCAGAAATTGCGCATTCATCACGAGCGCCATCTAAACTTTCAATGTCAGAGTATTTTCACCGAACCTTTTCTCCTAGACCGGAACATTAATATGAATGAGGGGGGGGGGGGGAGTGAGGCTTAATGGCGCGTCGACAACTTGGTCATTAGCGCCAACCTCAGTCACAGTGCAGTGGTCCGGGTTGCCACTGCACCACACATTACAGAGATATTATCCAAACCCCTAATCTAAATCTTGTCATACATCTGTACCTCCTGCAAAAATTGAAAAACACCGGACAGGAGGACAGACTTATCGCCCAACTGACGCGCAATGTCATGCGGAAGATGGAACCGACGACGAACACCATCAAGATGGCGACAATCAACAAGTAAGTGCCGGACCGTAAGTGGCCGTCGACACCAAGAACATTCAGGAGGGTCAACCCCCCGCAAAAGGAAACAGTGAGTAAGTTGGGTGTGACCAATTCGCAAACGGGCCAACACAACCTCCTCACGGCGACTGCGGCGACACGCTGAGTGCCACTCCTCGACAGTGCCTTTAATGGCCCGTAACTTATTACCGTCCTGTCCATCCCACGAGGCTTGCCAAAAAGCATGTAACCTCAGACGCAGAGTTGGAAAAGCGTCCGAGGGAACAAGCCTGAGATCCCTACCAAGAGGGCCAGAAAGGGCCCCTTTTGCTGCAGAATCCGCTTGCTCATTTCCACCTATCCCAACATGGCCCGGGATCCAGCAGAAAAGCACGGTTTTCCGCTGGCCAGGCAAGCGGGAAAGCAAAGCTTGGACACGTTGTGTCAAGGGGTTCCGAGGATTGTAATTCGCCAAGGACTCCAGGGCACTCATGGAATCACTAAAGATAATGAAATGCGTGCCCTGAAGGCCAAGGATCCACTCCACCGCCAAACCGAGAGCCAAAAGCTCTGCAGAAAACACAGAATAGCCTGATGGAAGGCGATGGGCAACCGTCACTCCCTTACAAACACAAGCACAAGCCACGCCAGCGTCTGACTTCGACCCATCAGTAAACAGCCGCTGATAACCGGCGTACTGAGAACACAGCCGCCGGAACTCCTGTAAGTACCGTGCAGGTAGAGTGGAACCCTTCGGGAGGGATGCCAGAGCGAAAATGAAAATGCCACTTGGGACAAGCCAAGGGGCTACTGGCATTCCCCCAAGCCTCAAGACGCTGGGCATTTCAAAGGCTATCTCCTGACAGGACTGCTGGAGCCTATCGCGGAAATCACCCTTACCCACCCTGCGTCTACCGACTCGCAAGTCTGGCCCAAAAACCATGGACCAAGCAGGACTGGATTCCACAGCACGTAAACGCACAGCATACTGAATGGCCAGCTGTCGCCGACGAATGGCCAAAGGTGGCTCCGAGGCCTCAGCATAGAGGCTGACCACTGGAGAAGTTCGAAATGCCCCAGTCGCCACACGCAGGCCACTGTGATGCACAGTGTCCAACATCTGGAGAGTCGAGTCACTAGCCGAACCATACACCATGCACGCATAATCAAGTTTGCTGCGGACAAGGGCTCTGTAGAGGCGCAACATGGCAGCGCGATCGGCACCCCATGAAGTGCCCGACAGAACCCGCAAGATGTTAAGTGCCCGCAAAGACTTGTCTTTAAGTTGGCGCAAGTGTGGAAGCCAAGATAACCTGGAATCGAACACCAGACCCAGGAAACGTGCCTGTGGGACAACAGGAATCTGCGCCTGCCCCAAGTACAGGCAAGGATCTGGGTGCAGCGTTCGTTGGCGGCAAAAGTGAATGCACACAGTCTTGTCCGGAGAAAACCGGAAACCATTACTGACCGCCCAGGTCTGGACTTTGTTAATGGCCAGCTGTAGCAGTTGATTCGGGTGAGGATTCGGATGTTTGGCGGTTTGAATCCCCTTTTGGGTTTGATTCCGATTTGCCCATTCTGGCCACTGGGCTTTTCATCCTCATCCCCCAGCATGTTGGCCGTGTGCTGCAACCTAGTAATCCGTGGAGGCGGAGATCCTGGCTTTCGGGCTTTGGCTCCTTATTCCGGAGGACGGGTGGCCTGGGCGAGCCGGCCTAAGGTCAATCGGCTATGACTTTTCGGGTTCTGTCGTTGTGGGGAGGCGGCTTGTGCTGTATCCATCTGCATCACGGACCCGAACTGTTTGGGTTATCGAGGGAGGTGGTGTGTACGGCTTCCTTGGTGGCCTCGCCTCTCGGCATGCTTAGGCTGCCACCTCACCGAGATAGACGGTGGTGTAAGCTTCCTGGTGCAGGGCCCTGGATATGCGGCTTCCGGCCCTGCATCACCCGAGTGCCGCGCGGGGTTTTCTTTTCTGGGGGGCGCACCGCCGCGACTTATTTTTGCTGTACATGGCAACTACTTCTCCCCCCTCCCCCCAAAATTCTTCCCCTCCTCGCCGCACTAGCAAGCGCCAGAGGAGGGAACCCGAGATGGTTGGGCCTGGTGCCAATATGAATGATGTAGTATACCTCATACACATACTTTGAAGTTAATTTGTTGAAATCTGATAGCAAAAGTATGTTTAGGGTAACGCGCCAACTGTAATGTAACACACTTGTGTGTAATAACACAAAAGTGTAAAATGTGTTTCACCTTTCGATGCCGTAATAAAAACTTCACTTTTCAAAGAAAATGTGTAATACAGTCGGTTTGATGTTGTCGGTATAATATTGTCGGTTTAATAATGTCGGTGTAAAATTTTTAAAGAATATCTAAGAGATGAGTGTTTATTTAAAGGATAATGACCCAAAACTGAGTGTTATATAAAACAATGTCGTTGTTGAATTTCTGCGGTATGAATGGTGATGGGGTATTTCTGAATCGAATAACAATTCATAAACACGAGCAGAGTATCTTTACCAAACAACTAACAATGACATATTTGTGCAAGCCTTGTCAATCTTTCTACAGCTGCAACAAAATTTCTCAGTGTTTCTCATTGTTCAACGTATTGCCCCCGTTTTTCGTAAAATTCCAGCAAAACGAGGGCAATATATTCAACAATCGTTAAAGCTTTGTTTAATAATTTTTAAACCAGGTCATGATTTGCTCGAATGAGAAGATTTTTCCGTTTGGTTGTTTTCTTTTTATTTAACTTAGACCAGGGGTGTATTGCCTGCATTTGGAGAAGTTTGCTTAGATTAAAAGAGCCATTAAGACTCACAAGGAAGAGTTCGCTGAGATTAAAAGAGCCATTGAGACTTACAAGGAATAGTTTGCTTAGATTAAAAGAGCCATTGAGACTCACAAGGAAGAGTTTGCTTAGATTAAAAGAGCCATTAAGACTCACAAGGAAGAGTTTGCTTAGATTAAAAGAGCCATTGAGACT
>JAHWFP010201653.1:7010-18153 GCA_023313725.1 Lithobius niger | reverse complement strand
AGACTCACAAGGAAGAGTTTGCTTAGATTAAAAGAGCCATTAAGACTCACAAGGAAGAGTTTGCTTAGATTAAAAGAGCCATTAAGATTCACAAGGTTGGCATATTAGTTCAATTTGTGTATCAATGCTCTTCAACCAGTATGGTTAGGGCCAACCTTAAACAAATTACGTTTTTTCTAATATTTTGCAAAGGGCAAAGCTCGCCTGCTTGTGATGTTTGTGCCCAAACTTTGAAATCAGTTGTTAGGGTTGACCCTGACCTTAATTGAAGCAAATGAAGAAGAACAATGGAGCCAACACTGTGAACAGTTCAGGATGACAAGTGAGTTGTTATGGTTCACCCTGACTTTAATTGAAATAAATGAAGTAGAGCAATGGAGCCAACACTGTGAACTGTTCAGGATGACAAGTGAGCAGCAATAAATGGAAAAAAATTTACCGCAAATCCGTGTGTAATAATGTTTGCCACAAATCCGTGTGTAATAGACCTTGAAACAGTAAAGGGTATGGTTCCATCTTCCGGCTCCATAACATTTCTTACAAGGGCTGGAAAGTTAACGCCTTCTAATGATGCTTTAGTAATAGGAATCTTGTGATGAGTGATTCACTCCCTGGAGCCTGGCGGTGAAACCTGCAGGTTCTCACCGCTGCTGTGTGCAAACGGTGAAATACGAAGCGAAAAATTAAAAGTGGATGCTCTAGGACGTCCAGGCATTTACAGTTTCATGTTTCAACTAATTGCAGATTCATGTTTACCCCTACTGTGATCTTTACTGCGATTTTATAGTGTGTTGATATCACCTCTTTGAATGGCTGAACCATTCGGAACTTGGCGGCCCCTTTTACCAGTTTTGGTTTTTGATACGATTGTTGTTTCTAAAGTAATTTTTACTCTCTTTTTAACAAATATTTTGAGAACTTTATTTCAGTTGTGTGCTACAGACATAATCAGTGTGGTAAAGTGTTCGTCTTCAAGCATTATTTAACAAGTACGTGTATCTGCACAACGGGAAATATAGGTTCCCAGAATGTAACTATTTATGGTTTCAACATAAAAGTTACGGTTGCACATGCAAATCTGCCAGATAATGTGTTGCCTGCCACCTTGAACAACAAACAACGTCGGAGTCTTCCTGTGTTGTACCTTTAATAATGTTCGATAGTTTCAAACAAAAAGAAGTGTACTCCTATACTGGTTATGAATATTTGTGAGCCGTATTTTTGTGGTTTGTATTAAACTTTCAATACAACGAACGGTCCAGTGAAAAAAACGCAAGATGAAAGATAAGATTTATGGTCATTTCGTCACACAATTGGTACATTTACTTCAAAATAACTATTGGAATCATTTACATAAAGCATTTTACACAAGCTAACCCTCTCCCTTTCAGCTTCAGGTAAGTCAACAATTGAGTGATTCATAACCAGTTGCATAATTTTAAAATAAACATGTTCCCACTGCAGTATCCGAGAACTGCAGTCAGAGCCAATTTGCGGAAACAAAATTCACGAAACAAAATTCATGTGTCTTCATGTGCACTGGAATCGAACCCTGGTCTTCTGAGAACATGTAGTCTACAGCCACGTTTTCCAACCGGGGAGGCGCGCAACTTCAGGGGAGGGGCGTGAAGCAACTTCAGGGGAGGTGCGAAACGCTGCCAGATTGGGTGAACTTTTTTTTAACGATGCATTGCAAAGTTCTCACCAACGACAGACCTTTACCTGCTATCAATAATTTTTTTAAATTACATTAATGTAAATATTTTCAAAACTAACCAGTATCATTAATTTTTTTAAATTACACAGCAATGCAGTGTCGCATTGGGCCGCTCGGGAACACTAAGATCAACTTAAAAAAAAATAAGTTGTAGGGAAACGTTTCAAATTTATGCCTATTTCTTTAAAATATCGTAGCTGCCCTCGCTGCATGAGCCCTTTGTTAAAACAAAATAAAAAATTTTCAAAAATGTTAATGGGATTCTTATGAAAATTGCAGACGTAAGTTACAGGAAAATGTTTCAAATTCAAGCATATTTCTTAAGAATGTGGTAGCCAGACCATTCCGGAAAAGCTTACGGCACTGCCCCAGCCCCCCTTTACAAGAGTGCCTACCCCCCTCCCCCCCTCCCCACTCGGAGAAACCTCCATGCCCAACATTCGACCCCTCCAGATCCGACCCTGTAGCAATGGTGGTCGGAAAGGGAGGGGTGCCATTGCATGCTAGTCCCGATGGGGAAGAATACTATAGAAAAGGTTGGGAACCGCTGGTCTACTGTAACCTGTATGTAACCATGCCACAGTTCAAATTACCACAAACCGATTTATGAGCTGTATTAATGCCAGTAGGAGCCATACTGCTGGCCACCAAACCTGGAACAAAAAAAAATACGTCGACTACTTAGATAAATGAAGAAACACGAAACTGCAGTTAAGAAGAAAAGTAAACACGAACTTCGGATGTACACATTTGGGTCATGTTTACTAGCTTTTCGTTACTGCTCTTCGTTTCTCTTCACATTTCTTCTTTATCTGTTAAACTTCAAAAAAGTAAGTGATCGTGTTCTCGTAAGGTTTGCGTTGAATGCCTCAATCTTTCCTGTTTCGGGGAATCCATGATTTGCTAACTATTGCCATTGTCTATTTCAGATATGGCAGTGGAGGGCTACAACATGTGTCCAGTGTGTAAAAAGTTGTTTCGCAACCGTAAAGTCCTGCAGGTGCATCTCAACATTCACGAAGCTCGCTTCAGGTGTGATTTATGCGGCACATGCTTCAATTCCAATCGCAATCTCCATTTCCATCAGTGGCAACACATGAGTCACGAGGAGAGGCCGACTTCTTGGAAATGTGGAATGTGTAAAAGTTTCTTTGAATCCGAGTCTGCCTTTATGGCACACAACGCCACTAAACATGGAACCCGTTTATAATCAGTGAAATGTAATGTAACTCCATGTGTGTGTATTGAAGATACGTGACTTATACAAAACCGTTACAACTAATAATAACCTCGAATCTTATTTTTTTTCTGCCGTGATTTGTAACCTTGAGATTCCTTCATTTTGTATCTTCTGAACTTCAAATCTAAGCATCCATTATTGATTTCTAAAGTCGATGGTCTTTGCGTCTGTCATCCATTGTCTAACACATATGACTCGGGCTTATCCCGATATTACAATATTGATTCTGTTACTGTTTATATGAATCAATTGTGCTACACACGAAATGATACATTTACACAAAGTTAATTCCTGGCTACTGCATTATTCCACCCTTGGATATGTAGAATGAGATTACCTTGTAGGAAGGGAAAGATTGGTTAAGAGTTCTTTCCTGATAAAACAAATCCCACAATTAAGACGAACCCTATAGAATTTTTCATGCATTGTACACAACACTTCTGTAAATCCACATTACCTATTTAAGGGAGGCGTTCTCCTTCTCCCACGACACATTAAAGTCCGACACCAGATCACTGTCATAATTAAGGTATGGGGATGCAACACTAAAACCTTTTTCAGTGACAATCCTAACACGTGATGGCAATCTTAACACTCTTATCCCTTAAGAAGGCTTCTGGAATCCATATTTGCAACGCCAACAAAGGCAATACAACCGTAATTCTTAACTTGAAAGATTACCAAACTAAACTACAGGTGCTTTTGTCAGATGCAACCAAGTTTAAAATATTAACCTTCATCCTCTTTACATGACTTTGACACCTGTGTGAATAAAATGTCTGAATAATCTGGTACAAAAGAAAGCCATTATACCCTCCCAAAAGCAAGCCCTCTAAACTGGCTTTCCACGGTGTCTTCCTGTATATATAATCTGTCAGAGTCGTAAGCCAGACCTTTCCTTGCGAATCATCACGATGGCCAACCACTCCATGAACAGCCTTCATAATGACTTTCTAACCCCGATTCTTAAATGGGTGAAGCCTTAAACTTGTGAATTTTCAGTCAATACTGTCTTGGACTTCAAGGAAAAAATTGAAATCGATTGGAAGGGGGGAGCGTTTGTTTCATTCGATGCCCTGGCCCTCGTCCCGTCTATAGACAGAGGTCTTATCCTTGAATGCCTGAACACTCAGATTCTTGAACAGCATCCGGGAGTTGACTTAAGAGTCCTCGATGCCTCCAAAATTGTTGACATCACTAAAACAATATTTGAAACTTATTACTTCAAACATGGGGATAACTATTACGCCCAGATCAAAGGAATCCCAGCTTGCTCTTCCATTTCTGTCTAAACCAAAGAAACCCACTGACTGGGCTTGAGCAATCCACTCAGAGTAAAACAGAGATGAACAATTTTAATTTTCAGCACTAATTAACACCTGTGTACGTTGTTCACAAATGAGAAACATGATGCAATTTTTTTTAAAACACATGAAAGTCGGAGACCCCACACAATCCTAAAATTTGCATCGTCGCCATATTGAATGTGGCGATGATCCAAATTTTAGGATTGTTTGGGGTCTCCGACTTTCATGTCTTTTAAGGTTTTTTCATCATGGTTCTTATTTGTGACCACTGACCAAGGCACACAGGTGTTAATTAGTGCTGAAAATTAAAATTGTTTGTCGTTGTTTTACTCTGAGTAGATTTCTCAAGCCTAGTCAGTGGGTTGCTTTGCTCTTGACGCCATTCAAACCGAAAAATTATTTTATCTTCAATTTCTGGCTTCCTGAGTGACATTGTTGTGACAACTTGGACTGTTAGCAACCAAACCCGTAACTTTTTGGAGTAGATATATGGATGACATCTTTGCTTGTATTAAGGAGAACAAGGACATCCAGATTATTCTTTCAGACCACAATAAATGTCATGACTATTAGCTTTGCAGTGTAACAGAAATCCAGTGGCAGATCCCTCCGCTTTCTTGACCTGGAGATCCACCGAAACCGTTTCCTGCAGGGCTCAAGAGGTTCTCTGAAACCACTCCGCACCCCCAGAAACTTTCACCTCTTTGCTGAACACACCTACCTTGCATCCTCGGACTCCATCAACCTATGGCAAGGATTCTCGCGAAACAAAGGGTTAAAACTGTCTCCCGGCCATTTTCCATGATAGCCTGTTCCACGACACCAGAGCAACCATCAAACCAGCATTTGAACTTGGAGATTGTACCCACTCACATTAGGGATTCAGCAACTCCGGTATCAACGTAGCAGCATATCAAAATTTACAGGAGGCTCTGTAATCCACAACTGGACCTGTAATCCACAACTAGCTTAGAGCTGTTGTGTATGCCCTTAGGTGCAATACTTGTCCTCCCCTTTACGTAGATCAGTGCTCCTGGCCGATTGGCCGAAGAAACTGGACCATGCTGCCACAATAGGCAAGGATGAAAGGAAATAAGTAGCCTCCAAGCATGAATAGGACAGCAACCATTATAATTATAAACTTTAGCAACACCATATCCTGTACCAAGAACCTATAGAGTAAATAGTACTGGGACCTGAATCTTATTGATTAGCAGCAAACAAATGGTAGAGTTACGAATTCTATTAAGGACTTCGCAAATATGGAAGCATGAGTTACCTTTCTAAAATTCTCTTCCCATGAATGTGTAATGATGGTACCTTGACATTTCAACACGGCTGACTGATAAAGGCCAGCATCTCCTCGTATTTTAGTGTTTTGTCATCAATCTTTGTAAATATTTACCATTTTTAACTCGTGATGCATTCTTGGTAAGTGTATTTACTGTACGGTAGTGTTGTTTTAGGTGAACAAGGCATGAATTTATATGCTGAAAATTAAAATTCTACATGATTTGTGCCAATTGTGGGCTTTGGTTTTTCAGGAAACAACTCTTAACGAATCTTGGTTGGATAGTTTGGCCAGTTTAAATGTTGAATCGCTGGAATTACACAGACTTAAAGCTATCAATTATACATGGTTTAGTAGATGTAGATCCATCCAGTTTCTTAATCTTTGGCGGATGGTACTACTATAGGACCATTCGTTTAAACTCACTGCAACCCATTGCAAACAAATTATAGAACATTTTCTTTCCTTAACGTGGGCGTGTGGAACTCTGCATCCGAGGTGGTTTATGCTAGTTTTTGTCATCCTTTAGGAATACGCTTAACAAGGTTAGCTTAGCTCAGTGCCTAAACGGTATTATTAAACAGGACGGAAAGCCAATCTGCTCAGAAGGGTTAAATAAATACAGATGCCCGCCTATTGACGTTGCCGTTTGCCTTTTACAGCCATATCAGTATGTCTCAGCGTAAGACCTCAGCGTAAGACCTCAGCCTTTCGTTTTAAAGATCATGGGATCGATCCCCGACATTTGTATGTCAGACACTCAGGCAGTCTGACATTTAATTCCAAAAAGCAACGTAAATAGGTTTGCATGTGTAGGGTTTAGGTACAATTAACGATGGTTTTATTGCCTACGAGGATGTGGAAGCGGCAGTATAAGCTACTCACTAATACCAGTCCTCAGTACAGCAAATAAAACTACAGCTACATATTTAAAAGATGCAGTAAGAGACCATTGTTTACATGCATCTTACAAACCTGCACCTTTATATTTGTAGCAGTATTTTTCTTTTTAATTTGTTGTACTGAGACCTGGTATTAGTCCGTTGAGGCAATAAAAGGTTTTATTTATTTTTTTATATTTCTATAAGCCAAAATGCTTCTTTTAGGCAGCAGTCAGGGTGTGTATTGGTACTGGCATATTAAAGGTATAATAAATCTTTATTATAATATCGGAGGCCGGCTAAAAGGAAAGCCTAAAGGAAAACCACTTCTCTCGCCTCGCGCCCGCATTGAAAATGCACTCTCCCACTCTACCTGCAGCCAAAAAGGAGCCAGGCATGAGTGGTCGATCAATCTGACAAGTCGTCGGGGAAATGTTCCGGGAAAATGTCCCGGGAAATGTGTCCTGGGAAACGTGACCGGCCCGTGCATACCATGGGCTTCCTCTAGTAATTACTATAACCGTTTGCTATCAGTCGAGATTTTTTGTACACAGATTTCCTGATAATTCACATTAAACTGTCGGGAAACCTCCAAAGTCAATACATTTTGTACAACCGCGAATCTAATTGAATTGTCATATTTATCAACAATTTCCCAAAGTTTACATCAGGTGCACTAGTAAAGTTGAAAACTACTTTATACTTCATTAGTGCTTTGTATCAGACACACTTTACAATACAATTTAGCTTACTTACCATTTCGACTGCCTGTTGTAAAGTATGTTTCCGTATTTATAGTTTATGTAATAAAAAACTCGTTGTGTCATTAAACTATGTATTCTACCCCCCCCCCCCCCCCCACCCCGCATACTCATCTCCTTTCATCTTCGACTTACCCAAATTTAGAGATTTTGTGTGAACAATGTTTTGGCGGTGGTGTGATCATGTGTCTTTTATTGTTTAAATACTCATGTATTGTCTTTTTTAGGTCGTCTGATGATGTCTATCATAAAATAGAATGAAACTTTACCAACATGTTTGTTTACATTTTTTGCCAAGTTTGTACTGCAAATTTTACTAACAATTAACAAAAGTGGTTGTGACGAGTGCAGAAATCATTTACCATTAAATAAATGTGCGACTGTTTTGTTCATGTGCAACCATTAAATAAATGTGTGACGATATTTGTCAGTGTGACCATTAAATAAATGAGTGACCATGTTTGTCTGCGATGGGATCCCGTGTCTTTTAATTGTATAAATGCTCAAATATACAGCAAATCTGTACAGGAAGTTTGTTTATCAATACGAACTACTAAAAAAAGTGGTTGTGACAAGCGAAAAAACCATTAACTTTAAAGAAACGTGTGACTGTTATTCTAATTTGATGAGTTGACTTATTGAGTTGCTCTATCTACAATCAAAATGTATCTTACAAAGCGCAACAAAGCAAAACAAATGTTGTGTATTGGAGGATGCTGCAGATGTGTAAATAGAGGAGTACACTCTCAACTAATAATCAGAGAAATAAAGAAAATGCATTAACTTGTACTGGGACTCGATCAAGATGGCTGGTTTAACCAGTCGGGGCTTCTTGTCTCACTTTTAATTGATTGTTAATGTGTGTCCAAACAAGGCTTTAATAAACCGATAAAGAAAGAAAAGACATCTGCTGGTACTGGGACTCGATCAAGATGGGCTGATTTAACCAGTCGGGGCTTCTTATCTTTCTGTAGCTTGATTGTTAGTGTGTATCCAAACGAGGCTTTAATGTACCGAGAAAGAAAAAAAAAACCTGGGTTTATCCTGGGACTCGGATTAATAGAAATAGAAATAGAAAGAGACGATACACGAAGCATCCACCCACCCAAATACCCAAGCGACAGATGTTAAGTGGTAGAGGTACCACCATTACGACAGTTGTTTTTTGATGCATGAGGGAGGAAACCGATAGAGGAAACCCTCATGCCATGGGCAGGAAATAGCCGGGGAAAAACCAGTACATACACACTTCCCTTCCCTTCATCTCTGTACGCAGCCAGAGATGTAGAGCTGGGACCAGGACACCTATCGAATCTGATGCCCCAGTGTTCTCAGCTACCCGTGCGGGCTGATTTAACCAGTCGGGGCTGCTTGTATTTATTCTCCGATTGTAAGTGTGTATTCAAATAAGGATTTAGTGAACCGAGAAAGAAAGAAAACCCTCGTCCTGTTCTGGGACTCGGATCAATACAAGTCTTGGTTTCTTCCCTCTTTATCTCTGATTGTTAGTGTGTATCCAAACAAGGCTTACTTGGATCGAAAAAGAAAGAAAACCTCGTCTTGTTCTGGGGTATTTGCTTTTCTGAAAAAATATTTTTAAGTATTTTTCATAACGAGTTTATTTTCAGCCTTAGCTTACGAAGTTCCAAGCCAAAAATACTTTGTGGACACCATTTTCGGCCACTATTTTATTATTCGGCCTGTGGTCAAAGACTACTATTACACCATTCGTTAATTCGTCTGCATATTTGGCTTTAGCCTTGGAACAAACAGACATGTACAAGCAGACAGATATGGCAAAGCGCCAAATCGTCGAGTTAAAATACCATCTTGCTTGCGCTGTGTCTTTCAGAAAGTATAGAGTGTGATAATAATTTTACGAGCTTGTGTTTTATGAGACAAATCATGTTAAATGACACACGTGAGAGATACGCCAACCAGAAAAAAGTGGAAAACTCGGGATTTATATTTATTATTGGGTTTGTGTGGGTCTTCTAACATCAATAACTGGTAGGTTCTTTGCTTATTACATTGTTAGAAGTCTTTGTTCAGTTTGTCTATCAATGATTACCTAACATTAATAACAATGAACCTAACATTAATAACTGGTAGGTTTCTTTATTTATGGTATTGTTAGATGTCTTTGCTCAGTTTGTCTATCAATGATCACCTAACATTGATAACTTGTGGGTTTCTTTGTTTATGAATCACATTGTGCAAATTTCCTGAAACACTGCTACTATAGGAAGATCGGTACCTAAAAACAAAACACAAATGTGGTGCTATGTTAACTCCAGCGTGTTACGCCCATAAAGCAATACAATAAAACCTCCAATTGTTTAATTTTCGATTCATTGAATTCGAGCCTTTAAATCAGTCTAACATAAACATAAAATGCATAAAATAAAGGCCAGAAAAGTGAAATCTCCAATAAATATGGTCACTTCACTGTGTAAGTTAGTTAAAAACGCTGCTTATTTGCAGATTAAGTATTCATAATTTTGATGGAGATTTGTCTTTGCTATCCTTAACCTTGCATTCCTTGGATTTGACTTTCGTCTCATGTTGGTATTTTACTTCAACATTGCCTTAACTTTCAATTATGTGTTAAACATTAAGAATTTTAATTGCATTTATTTCGTGTTTTTTTTTTATCGTTTTCAAACACAAGGCTACAAGGTTGTCCACAAGCAATGCACAACTTAAGTCCAAATTTTTTTCTGGAAAAATAAGTGCAAAATAGGGACCGCTTTTGTGGATCCAAAATCCAATTCTGATTCTGCAAGTTTTTCGAATTTTTTTAAAAAAAGAACTTGAAAAAGCACTAGACAGTATTTACTATACTGTGCCTTAACTATACCGAACGAAAGTTGATTTTTTTTTTAAATAAGTTCTTTTTTAAAAATTAAAAAGTACTAATCACTTTATTTATGCCCAGGAAGAAGCCGAACTAGCTGAACTACAACACAGTAGCCGAACTTTGCTCATTACTCAGGGGAAGCTGAGTGTAGTCGTAATACTTGAAAACAAAACATAAATACGGAGCTATGTGAACCCTGCCGCATGTTACACCCACATGGCAATACAATAAAATTTCCAATTGTCGAACCCCGTTTTGCCCAAAAAAATGTCACTTCCAACGTGCCTGCATCGTTAACTGTGGCGAAACATAACATCAGCAACTGCAATTAGTCAGAAATTACTCAAGTAGAAATACTACTTTAATAGAAAGAGGGGTCGTTAATTTATAAAATTGTTTTAAGAATATATTTTTTTGCAAATTTTGCAAATTTTAATCAGGCCCTAATTTTTGGCAAAACAGGAAAATTTTTCGGCGAACTAGCATTCAGCAAAATAAGTAACCACGGTTTTAGAGTACCAGAATGTGTAACACTAGCACTAGTGTATAAAATATGTGATACAGCTCTATTTACTATCAGGTCAATATAAAGAGCTCCGTAGGAATTAAGATTGACAAGCAGTATTAAAGCTGTACATCAAACAGTATTAAGGTTACAAGACCAATATAAAAAGTATTAAAGCTGTACATCAAACAGTATTAAGGTTACAAGACCAATATAAACAGTATTAAAGCTGTTCATCAAACAGTATTAAGGTTGCAAGACCAATATAAACAGTATTAGAGCTCTCATCATTATAGCGTGTGACCGGGACAGAGACCCCCCATTGTACTATAAATATGCATCCACCTTATCAGGAAATTTTTAAAGGCTTGGTTTCCTTGTCAAGATAGCTTAGTCAGCAAGTCGGTTGGTGTACAAATCTAAGGAAGCTCTGGTACTCGTTCGAGTCTTGAATAGCATGATTAGTGTGGAGTGTAGAAATATTTTTTGGGAATTCCTCATTGGTAGGGTGTGGAAAAGTTCCCCTTGGGCCTCACTATCATGCATAAAAAATTTCATCACTCGGGGGGGGGGGGGGGGGG